>JABFPJ010002321.1:0-20139 GCA_022817425.1 Gryon sp. ZL-2020
AAAAAAAAAAAAAAAAAAAAAAAAAAAACAAAATAGTAAAATAGAAAAAATTCTAATTATTTTAATAAAATTAATTAATGTATTTTAAATATCAGAAATGTATAGTTATATGCAATTTAAACTACTTTGAATATAATATAAACGTAGTTTAGAATATTCGTGGATTTAGTTCTAAAGAAGATGTTTCTTTTATTTGTTTCAGTGTATTTATGCAATACGTTTAAAGCCAAACGCAGAAGCAAACTCTCGAATTCAACGTGCAACTCCGTCATCAATAGCCGTCCAAGCGACCGAGGACGTGCACAATTTACGTCTGGTAGTGTTCCATTTAATGTCTCGCACAGATCTAACTGTTCACGTGATCTCAGAGCCTCCGGAACATTATCGCACCCTTCGTCTGAAGCTCTGCCGTGAAGATAATCCGGATTCGCCGATTCACATGACCAAACTCGACAATAATTACAACTCGAAGAATGCGATTTTCAATAGTGGTCAACTCGTGCATTTCCCCTCGCTGCAACTCAATCAAAAATACTTCTTACAACTGGAATCATCTTTGTCTCGAGCCGTTTATCAGTATAAAACTACGCCGGTTTATTTCGAGGCGAACTCGTCCTTTAAGTATATCAAAATTCAATTTGAAACTGAAAGAAAACAGGACCACGGTGATGTTGGTCAGACTTCAATTGTTGCGTTGCCATTTATCATGCTCGTGGCATTCGCATTTTTGTATCGGGATAAGCTTTGGAGTCACTTGAATACTATGGTGGAAAAATGGTCAAAACCAGTACCTACGTCGAGATCAACGCCGGTTCATGCGGTCGCAATCGATCCCAGAGCTGATGATATTATAGTTGAACAAATAATGAATATTAATAAAAGGAAAACAAAACCGCGGAAGGTTTGAATCAATCATTTAGGTTGTGTAAAGAAAAATTACATTTGTAAAGTGAAGTTGAAAATGTGTTGCAGATCGTGTGGATATAAAAAAAATGTGCTTTTTGAACACAAATCCTTTTTATGACAAAAGCAATAATCTGCAATACTTTTAACAAACAGATACTTTAAATAATGATGTATACTCGAGAAAAATCGACAATGACTTTTGTTTGTTTGAATGAAATTTTTGTAAGAGTGTTAATAATTTATTAAGTTTTTGTTAATTTTGGTAAAGCCTTTTTGAATTTTCTTTTATCATGAATTTTTGATTTTATTTTCTTCTATTGCTAAAGTATTGTAAATAGAAGAAGAACCATAAAACGTATTATTGAGTAAATTCCAATAAATAATTGACTTACATTATTAGATTGGATATTTTAATTGTTTATGAAAATAAATGAAAAAAATACATTTTACCGACAGTGATATATTGTCATCAAATTTTAATCAATTTTATACAATTAATCGAACGATGAGCTATTGACGAAATAGTTTGTAAATAGATTTATGCAAACATCGTATGTTGTACATATGAAGAAGGTGAAAATAAAAAATGGATTACATAAATATTTGCTCGTGTTTATTATTTTCAATATTATAATTCTTACAATTTTATTAAAATATTTCCATTCCTAGTAATTTTAATAAAAATGACATAAAATGTAATAATAAATGAAAGCACATTTTCTATTCATAGCTGCATTTAAATTGTTATCCAAAGCCACAGCTCATCGTCCACAGTTGATAACATTAACATTATAACATAACATAACATAACACATAACGTAACGCCTATATATAGCCCCGTTTGTTGGTGTTTGTAACGGTACTTGATAACTCTCAACATTTCCATCAGTCGCATCTCATTGCGTCAGACTTGTGGGAACTTGTTCGTTTTGCTCATTTTTGCTCCCAATTCGACCCATCTAATCCAACAAAGACATCGAATCTATCGTCCCACAAATGTACCATCACATCCAAGAAACTCAAAAAGTGTGCTAGCAAACGACCAATGAGCATTCGTGTTGATCGGAAATTGCCGAGTTGTGCTTCGGGCCTTCGGGTCGAGAATTGAATTTAGTCGTGGAATCTCGAGCGGCGAGACTTGTCAAGCGAGAATAAGAGAACACACATATATTTTGGACGCTTACAAACGTTTGGGCGGCTTTTCGCATGGGTTTTGGCATTTCGGTGTGCGCGGTTCGGCCGCACTGACACGGCCAAGTTTTTACTGCGGAACGGACATATAAACGAAAAATAAAAAGAAGAAAATAAACGAAAAGCAGTGCGACAGCGAGTATCGATCTTGTGTGTGTGTGTGTGAGTGTGTTTGTGTGAGCGAAGCCAGTCAGCCACACCCCGGCCGCGCGGCCATATTGGGCCACCGCAAAGAACATGGACCAGATCGTGCCGAAGGAGGTGAAAATCCTCGAGAATCCCGAGGACATTCGCGAGAGACGCGAACAGGTCCTCGGTAGATATGAAAACTTCAAATCAGAAGCCAAAAATAAGCGCGACAAACTCGAGGACTCCCGTCGCTTTCAGGTACGCCTACGCTTGTTTTGGTTTTTCATCCATCAATTTGGCATTTTCGTGTTCAATGTTTCTGAACAACTTTTCATTTATTTTTTATATTTAATTATAACTCAACTTTGTCATCTATTTCGTTTTTAAGTTTATTTTATTCTCTTTTATATTTCTTGTTCTTTTAATTAATTTATCCATTTAATCATTCGAAATATTAAACATTTCTTGAATGTATTACAAATATTTG
Organism: Gryon sp. ZL-2020; assembly: GCA_022817425.1. Classification (NCBI taxonomy): domain Eukaryota; kingdom Metazoa; phylum Arthropoda; class Insecta; order Hymenoptera; family Scelionidae; genus Gryon; species Gryon sp. ZL-2020. The sequence continues at coordinate 2,714 of JABFPJ010002321.1, forward strand.
TCAATTGATTCATTTTTAATTTTGTACATTTTGTAAAATGTCAAGTATGCAATTTTTATTTATGTTTATATGATTAAACGAATTTAAAAATAAAAACATTCATAATTAAATAATTATGTTTGTTTTATTTGTTAATATTTGTTTATCATAGTCGCCATTATGTACTTATAAAAAGTTTACAAAAACCGCATCAAGATCGACTGTATCTAAACTTACTAATTAATATATAATCGTTACGTCAAATCTGTTAGCGTGAAAACGTCATGAAAACAGACACGGATGAATGAAAATGAAACGATTGGATTGATTTCTCAACGTAACTTCAAACATTCCCTCGGGACTCTTTTTTTATTTCCTTGAGTGAACACTTTGGGAAAGGTATAAGTAGAGGGGTTACAGTTCTTTCACTTCGTTTTGTCTGTCATGCTTAACGGTTTATATTTAGTTTGGTCATAGGGTTTGAACAAAAAAATAGAAAAAGGAGAATCTGTTTTTATGACTCTCTTCCTTAATGAAAGTGTATCGATTGGCTTTGGTATGCTCGAGTTGAGCAAACGGTCGCTGAAAAATTCTAGTTTTCATTGATTTTTGTGTTAAGTTTAATGAGTACAAAATTGTGAAAACTAATTCATTAAAAGGTCAATCATTGATTAATTATTTTTATCGCTATTTATTGTTACAAACGTTTTTTTCGAAATTATTAATTGTTTTATTTTATTTATACTATGATTTATAATTGTAAACAACATTTGTTTACTTTAAATCATTTTTTTACGAAATTAAAAATATTCAATTGAATAAATTAAACAAAAAAAAGGGAAATGAATATTGTAATAAGTCGTTTTTTATAATCATTTTGGCAACGCAATTAATCACTTAGATTTACTCTTTAACCTTGTTATATAGCGAATATTTGAAACACTATTATGTCATCCCTCATGTATAATATTTCATGAGGATGAGAGTTTTTACGTATCAAATTATCTCTATCTCGTTCTCTCTTTTTTCATGTCATCTCCTTTGATATACTGTTTGTGCTGTTTCATTCAAACTTGTCTTTCATTTTTATTAGACACATCCCTTTTGTCGCAACAAACTTGATTTTCATATTAAAAATTTTCATTTATAACCACAATGTTATCTCATTTTTAATTAATTGCTATATTAAAGTACATTCTTTTCATATCATAAAGTCAATAATATCAATTTTCAGAACTTAATTATCAACTTAGGCAACTGAACTAGTTCAATATATTGTTCAATATCTTATCTGCAGATTCAATATTCTCTTTGATTTCCCATAAAATCAAAGAGTTAAATCATTTATTTTTTTGTATTTATTATGTAAAATTTTAGTGGCTTTTTATGTCAATGTTGATGATCAAACTTATGCTTTTCTGTGTTTCATTTCCTTTTTTTTCATCGCCAAATACAAGAATTACGTAAGTTTGCTCATCAATGAACTTCGCCATTTGTATATATATGAGTCATATTTGGAATGTTGATCGTACTATGTCATGTCATTATCAATCGGAGTTTTAATTTAATCAAATTGGTTGAACATTGCCGATTAATTCAAATGATCTAAAAAAACTTTGTATTTATTATATACTTTATTATAAATATAAATAATAAAAATAAAATAAATAAATATTAAAAATAAAAAAATGAAAGAAATAATTAAGTATTATTAATTTTATATACAAATTTAAATTTGCGTATTTTTTATATTAAATATTAATATACGAGTTTATCATATTAAATAATTTTGTTATTAAAATAAATAAACTTGGCTTTGTTTCAAATATTCATTTATGTTATTTATATTTATAGAAGTGACTCCTATATTAATCTAAGTGCTATATAATTCCATTTTTTTATTAACTAAAATGTTTTTTTGAATTTCAAACGAAAATGAATAATTGATATTATTTTATTTGATTTTAGTATTTTAAGCGAGATGCGGATGAACTCGAAGGATGGATTTATGAAAAGCTCCAAGCAGCTTCTGATGAAAGTTACAAAGATCCGACCAACTTGCAAGCGAAAATTCAAAAACATCAAGCATTCGAGGCTGAAGTATCGGCGCACTCAAATGCCATTGTCGCTTTGGATAACACCGGCTCAGAAATGATTGCTTTACATCATTTTGCTAGTGATGTCATTCGTAAAAGATTAGGTATAAACATGTTGGTTTAGCTTTATCTGTGATTGAATTCTTCTTTATTCCAGTAAATATGACAAAAATAATCACCAATTGCATTACGAAAGTAATGATGACCTACATATTTTAATAGATTTAATTTAATTAAAACTAATGTTAATTTAATTTTATCCTTAACATAAATTATTTTTAACATAAAATACATTTATTTTATGTAATTGTCATTTGTAAAATTATGTATATATATATAAAATTTGTATTATTAAACAAAATCTGATAAAAATTTTTGTTTTAAATTATAATTTTTATCAGCCATATTTAAAACATCATTCCTAACATCATTCTAAATCCGCAGAGGAACTACATCGTCTATGGGAGCTGCTGCTATCTCGTCTCGCCGACAAGGGTTTGAAGCTTCAACAAGCTCTCGTGCTGGTACAATTCATACGTCATTGCGATGAAGTGATGTTTTGGATTCACGACAAGGAAGCATTCGTGACGACCGACGAGTTTGGCGACGATCTTGAACATGTCGAAGTTCTACAACGCAAATTTGACGAATTCCAAAAAGATATGGCCAGTCAGGAGTATCGGGTCACCGAAGTCAACGAGCTCGCTGACAATCTGCTTCGTGACGGTCATCCAGAACGCGATACTATTATCAAACGCAAGGAAGAATTAAACGAACGCTGGCAGCGTCTGAAGCAATTAGCAATTCTGCGGCAGGAAAAACTTTTTGGCGCTCATGAGATTCAACGTTTTAATCGCGACGCCGATGAAACCATGGCCTGGATTGCCGAAAAAGACGTGGTTTTGTCGTCCGATGATTTTGGCCGCGATTTGGCAAGCGTGCAAACCCTTCAGCGCAAACACGAAGGTATTGAACGTGATTTGGCCGCCTTGGAAGATAAAGTGGCAACTTTGGGTGCCGAGGCGGATCGTCTTGCTGGGATTCACCAAGCCGATCACTCGCAGCAGATTCGCGCAAAACGTGCCGAAATTGCACAATCTTGGGAAAGTTTGACTGCGAAAGCCAAGGAACGTCGCTTGAAACTTGACGAGTCTTATTATTTGCATAGATTCTTGGCAGATTATAGAGATTTGGTCTCGTGGATGAACGACATGCGCGCCATCATCTCGGCAGATGAACTGGCGAAGGACGTTGCTGGTGCAGAAGCTCTGCTGGAGCGTCATCAGGAGCACAAGGGTGAAATCGACGCCAGAGCCGACAGTTTTGAAGCCACGACGGTTGCTGGAAAACAGTTGCTGGAGAGAAACCATTATGCCGCGGAGGAAGTGGCGAAGAAGCTGGATTCCCTCGCCGAAGACAAGTCGGCGCTGTTGACTTTGTGGGAGAAGAAGAGGATTTTGTACGAGCAGTGCATGGACTTACAACTCTTCTATCGTGACACTGAACAGGCGGATGCCTGGATGGCCAAACAAGAAGCATTTCTGGCAAACGACGATCTTGGCGACTCTCTAGATAGTGTCGAGGCATTGATCAAAAAGCATGAGGATTTCGATAAATCGTTGGCTGCGCAGGAAGACAAGATTAGGGCATTAGATGAGTTCGCGGGAAAGTTGATAGAAGGCGAACATTATGCTGCAGATGACGTTGCGCAAAGAAAACATATGTTGCTAGAGAGAAGATCAATTTTGCTGGAAAAATCGGCTTTGAGACGACAAAAACTAGAGGATGCGTACAAATTGCAACAGTTTGAGCGGGATTGCGATGAGACAAAGGGATGGGTCAATGAGAAGCTCAAATTTGCGACTGATGACAGTTATTTGGATCCAACAAATTTGAATGGTAAAGTGCAGAAACACCAAAACTTCGAACGTGAATTGAATGCGAATAAAACGAGGATGGAGGAGTTGGTGTCGATGGGACAGGATTTAATCGACAGTAAGCATTATGCCAGTGATAGGATCAAGTATCGCGTTGATGAGATTGTTACGTTGTGGGAGAGTTTGGCACATGCTACAGAAAAAAAGGGAGCAAAGTTGCAGGAAGCCTCGCAGCAGCAACAGTTTAACAGGACAGTCGAGGACATTGAACTTTGGCTGTCGGAGGTCGAAGGTCAATTGATGTCTGAGGATTATGGAAAGGTATAGTTCATCAAAGGCGAATACTGCATTTATTTACTGGATTTATTATTATTATTTTTTTAATTTTATTTTGTTTTTATAATTATATTTCCCAATTTCAGGATTTAACAAGTGTGCAAAATCTTCAAAAGAAACATGCTCTCCTAGAAGCTGATGTAGCATCACATTCCGATCGCATCGAAACCATTGCCTCAACTGCCGAACAGTTTGTCCAATCGGGTCACTTCGATGCCGACAATATTCGCGCAAAACAAGAGCAACTTCAAAGTCGTTATGCAGCTTTACAAAAGCCAATGAGCATTCGCAAGCAGCGTCTCCTTGACTCATTGCAAGTACAACAACTCTTCCGCGACATTGAGGATGAAGAAGCTTGGATCCGTGAGAAAGAGCCAATTGCTGCGAGCACAAATCGTGGTCGCGATTTGATTGGCGTACAAAATTTGCAGAAAAAGCATCAGGCAGTTCTTGCTGAGATCAATAATCACGAGCCAAGAGTTGCGGCGGTTTGTCAAGTTGGCTCGAAGATGCTTCAAGACGGACATTTTGCCGCCGAAGAAATTACCCAAAGATTGTCGACGTTGGACGAACACTGGGGCCAATTGAAGGAAAAGGCACGTCAACGTAAGAAGGATTTGGACGATTCGTTGCAAGCACATCAATACTTTGCCGACGCAAACGAGGCGGAGTCGTGGATGAAGGAAAAAAGACCGATTGTGATGAACGCGGATTATGGCAAGGATGAGGATAGTTCTGAGGCATTGTTGAAGAAGCACGAGGCTTTAGTCAGCGATTTGGAAGCTTTTGCTAGTACAATTGCTGCATTAAAAGAACAGGCGACTGCATGCAGACAACAGGAAACACCGACTATTGATATTGCTGGAAAAGAGTGCGTCGTAGCATTGTATGATTACACGGAGAAGAGTCCCCGAGAGGTTTCCATGAAGAAAGGAGATACTCTTACTTTGCTCAATTCGAATAATAAGGATTGGTGGAAGGTTGAAGTTAACGATAGGTAAGAAGTGTTTCATTTTAGTGTCTTTTTATAGTGTCTATTTTTACATTATATTATTTATCGGTTTATTCAAAGAGTTTTTCCTTGTTATAATTACTCATTCACATTTTAATATTCATATTACAAATTTAAGTTGAACAAATGATCTTCTAATAATAGAATAAGAATTGACTTTGTGGACAAATAAATAAAATTAAATTAACACAATGTAAACTTTGCTTTGCTGTGAAGGTAAAATCTATTTTATAGCTTAGCTGACCTATATAGATATCTGTAGCTTTAACTTTTCAGTTCATTAGTTTGATTACAAACTAATGTAATTATTATATTTTCCATGAAATGATTGGCATATATTGAACATCAAATCAATTTCAAAATATCAATTATCAGAATATTGAATAACAATAATTAAGCAATTCAATTACATTTTCATGTTTAAAAATAATTAAAAAATAATTTTTAATTTTATTTTTTTTTCAGGCAAGGTTTTGTCCCAGCAGCTTATGTCAAATGCGTTGAGCCAGACGCAGGTTTAAGTGCATCGCAACAAAATCTTGCAAAAGAACAAAGTTCTATCGCAACGCGTCAGGCTCAAATTGAAGCTCAATACGAAGATCTTTTGCGACTCGCGCGTGAACGTCAGGATAAACTCAATGAAACAGCAAAAGCTTACGTATTGGTACGCGAGGCTGCTGAACTTGCGACCTGGATTAAGGACAAGGAAAATCATGCGCAAGTGCAAGACGTTGGCGAGGACCTCGAGCAAGTTGAGGTGATGCAGAAGAAGTTTGATGATTTTCAGGCGGATCTCAAAGCTAATGAGGTGCGACTTGCGGAGATGAACGAGATTGCCGTACAACTGATGAGTCTTGGACAGACTGAGGCGGCGCTGAAAATTCAGACTCAAATTCAGGACTTAAATGAAAAGTGGACGAGTTTACAAACATTGACTGCCGAGAGAGCCAATCAATTGGGATCGGCTCATGAGGTGCAACGATTCCATCGGGATGTTGACGAAACGAAAGATTGGATTCGTGAGAAGGACGCTGCGTTGAATAATGACGATCTTGGAAAGGATTTGCGAAGTGTTCAGGCATTACAGAGAAAGCACGAGGGATTGGAAAGAGACTTGGCTGCATTGGGAGATAAAATTAAACAACTTGACGAAACTGCTAATAGGTTTGTTTCAACATTAATTTTACGAAAATATATTTAAATACATTTAGGCGACAAAGTCTATGATAAATAACATAACATTTATTAAATAGGTTGATGCAATCACATCCTGAGACCGCTGAACAAACTTATGCAAAACAAAAGGAAATCAATGAAGAGTGGACACAGCTTACTGCGAAGGCTAACAGCAGAAAAGAGAAGCTTTTGGATTCTTATGATTTGCAAAGATTCTTGAGTGATTATCGCGATCTTATGGCTTGGATTAATTCAATGATGGGATTGGTCGCTTCAGAAGAACTCGCGTCAGATGTTACTGGTGCTGAAGCACTTTTGGAAAGACATCAGGTGGGTTTTCTGATGATATTTCATACTCAGAAATAAAATTAATAATAATTCAATTTACTTAGTATCCATTCAATACTTTTTTGTTCATCAATTATTACGATTATAGAATCACAGAGCAGAGATAGACGCGCGGTACGGAATCATTCCAGAGGTATCATTGTGTTTGGAAATGGGCCAGCAAAAATTGTTTAATGTTTTTCATTATTATTATTTTCGTTTAACTAATTCTTTCTCGTGGGACACTCTTGCAGTTTATTCATTCAATATAATGCTTATATATGTGCGCAAACATATATATATATATATATTCTTTGTCAAATATACAAATTTCATAAGCTGTACATAAATATGCAATTTATAAACAAAACAAAAATAGTTGTAGTATAAAATTGTGTCATACCAATCATTCTGATCAACACTTTGTTTCACACTGTGCATAAATTTATTTAACTTCCGCTTTTTTCCCTAACATCATTTAATAAATGAACATAGCAGTTCCCGTGTAAAATATGGTATCCCTCTGACATCGTTTTACGGTGACCAAATTGATAAAATATGTATAATAATGTGTAAAAATACAGTGTCCTGCGATGATATTTTTCTCGATGAAACTGAAGTCAAACAACTATAAATAAATAAATTATTAATTAAATAGATAATTAACTAATTAATTGTATCAATTAAAAAACTAAATAAGTAAAAAAGAACTTCAGTTTCACGTTTGGCTTTTTCAACATTTATGCTTCATTTAAGAGTGTCGCCTAAGAATAACAAACTTTTTCGTTCGTTTCGAAATTGCTGCGATTTTTTCTCTATATTTGTGATGGAAATTAACAAAGTCGATCAAACACATTTTTAATATCTTCAAATTTAATTCTCTCTAGGAACACCGTATGGAAATTGATGCACGTGCCGGAACCTTCCAAGCCTTCGAGATGTTTGGTCAACAACTGCTGCAATCCAGTCATTACGCAAGCGTTGAAATTCAAGAGAAACTGGAATCAATGGCGGAAGCACGTCAGGAACTTGAAAAAGCCTGGATTCAGCGTCGCATGCAACTCGATCAAAACTTGGAACTACAGTTGTTCTGTCGCGATTGTGAACAAGCCGAAAACTGGATGAGCGCCAGAGAAGCATTCTTAAGCAGTGCCGACACTGTTGACAGCAGTGACAATGTCGAAGCTTTAATTAAAAAACACGAGGACTTTGACAAAGCGATTAATGCGCATGAAGAAAAAATTGGAACTCTGCAAACGTTGGCCGATCAACTTATTGCTGCTGAACATTATGCTGCCAAACCAATTGACGAGAAACGTCGTCAGGTATAATTTATTTAAGATTAAAAGAGTTATTTTTCAAATTCTTTAAATCAAGATCATTATTATAATAATTTCTTGTAGGTACTCGATCGTTGGCGTCATTTAAAAGATGCTTTAATCGAAAAACGATCCAAACTTGGCGAGTCCCAAACTCTGCAACAATTTTCTCGCGATGCTGATGAAATGGAAAATTGGATTGCCGAGAAATTGCAACTTGCGACTGAAGAAAATTACAAAGATCCTGCAAACATACAATCGAAGCATCAAAAACATCAGGCTTTCGAAGCTGAACTTGCTGCCAATGCTGATCGAATTCAATCGGTTCTTGCTATGGGTAATAATTTGATTGAAAAACATCAGTGTGCTGGATCCGAAGATGCTGTACAAAAGCGGTTGGCTTCAATAGCCGACCAATGGGAATATCTTACGCAAAAGACCACTGAAAAGTCGATGAAACTCAAGGAAGCAAATAAGCAGCGTACTTATATTGCCGCTGTTAAAGATTTAGATTTCTGGTTGGGTGAGGTAAAGTAAAATAATTTATTATTTCCTCTTTATTTATTTTATTATTATTAAACATGATTTAATTATAATTATATATTTTAGGTCGAATCCTTATTAACATCCGAAGACGCTGGAAAAGATCTCGCTTCAGTGCAAAATTTGATGAAGAAACATCAGTTGGTTGAAGCTGATATTCAAGCACACGAAGAGCGTATTAACGACATGAACGCTCAAGCTGACTCTTTGATTGAGAGTGGTCAATTTGACGCTGCCGGAATTCAAGAAAAACGTCAAAGTATCAACGAACGTTATGAGCGCATTCGTAATCTCGCAGCGCATCGTCAAAGTCGACTCAACGAGGCTAACACATTGCATCAATTTTTCCGCGACATCGCAGACGAAGAGTCCTGGATCAAAGAGAAGAAATTGCTCGTTGGATCTGATGATTATGGACGTGATTTGACTGGCGTACAAAATCTAAAGAAAAAGCATAAACGTTTGGAGGCGGAACTCGGAAGTCACGAGCCGGCAATACAAGCAGTTCAGGAGGCTGGTGAAAAATTGATGGATGTATCGAATTTGGGCGTTCCCGAAATTGAACAGCGATTAAAATTATTGAATCAAGCTTGGGCAGAACTCAAACAACTTGCTGCTAACCGTGGACAAAAATTGGACGAATCTTTAACTTATCAACAATTCTTGGCTAAGGTATAATTATTGTTTATTATTTTTTTAAATGTATTCTTTTAACGTTTTAATGAATAATGACAATTAGTATTTGTACGAAAAATATTTGTAATTATAAAAATTACGATTTTTTAGGTTGAAGAAGAGGAAGCCTGGATCACGGAAAAGCAGCAGCTTTTGTCAGTTGAAGATTATGGCGACACAATGGCAGCAGTGCAAGGTTTGCTAAAAAAACACGATGCTTTTGAAACCGACTTTGCAGCTCATGGCGAACGCTGCAAAGACATTTGCGAGGCTGGCGAAGAACTGATCAAGGCTGGAAATCACCGAGCCGATGCAATTGGTCAACGTTGTAATCAGTTGCGCAACAAACTCGAACAATTAGGAGCACTCGCTGCCAGACGTAAAACCAGACTCAATGATAACTCGGCGTACTTGCAATTCATGTGGAAGGCCGATGTCGTAGAAAGTTGGATCGCTGACAAGGAGACACATGTTCGATCGGAGGAATTCGGTAGAGACCTTTCGACGGTACAAACTTTACTGACGAAACAGGATACTTTCGATGCAGGTAAATATTATGAATAAAAAAGATTCCTTAATTGGTTTATTCTACATTTGAAAATGTAATAAACAAATCAAAATTTCTTTTAATGTTTGTTTCAAGGTTTAATTGCATTTGAACACGAGGGCATTCAAAATATTACGACTTTGAAAGAGATGCTTGTAAACTCTGGCCACGATCAGACCCCGAACATTCAAACCCGTCACGCAGATGTACTCAACAGATGGCAGAAGTTGCTCGCTGACTCTGAAGCACGCAAACAGCGACTACTCCGAATGCAAGATCAATTCCGACAAATCGAGGAACTTTATCTAACTTTCGCAAAGAAAGCGTCTGCCTTTAATTCTTGGTTCGAAAACGCCGAGGAAGATCTTACCGATCCTGTTCGATGCAACAGTATCGAGGAAATCCGAGCTCTTCGCGAGGCACATGCGCAATTCCAAGCAAGTCTGTCATCTGCAGAAGCTGATTTCCAGGCGCTAGCAACTCTTAACAAACAAATTAAGAACTTTAATGTTGGACCAAATCCGTACACTTGGTTCACAATGGAGGCTCTAGAAGATACTTGGAGAAATTTGCAAAAGATTATCAAAGAACGGGATGTCGAGTTGGCTAAAGAGGCTCAACGACAAGAAGAAAATGATAAACTCAGAAAAGAGTTTGCCAAACATGCAAATGCATTCCACCAATGGCTTGCAGATACAAGGTTTGTTTATTTTACTATAAGAAGAATTAAAACAATATAACTGTGACTTTACATAACAAATTATACAAATTCATATAATTTTCATTTTGTAGAACGTCAATGATGGAGGGTTCCGGATCATTAGAACAACAATTAGAGGCTACAAAGGTAATATTAAAATATATTAAAAACAAATCTTTAAATATTAAAATAGAAAATTAATATGGTTTTTCTGTAACATCTATTTCGGTTTATAGAAAAAGACTCAAGACGTACGTGCTCGACGGCAAGATCTGAAAAAGATCGAAGATCTGGGTGCAATTTTGGAAGAACATCTTATCCTCGACAATCGTTATACCGAACACAGTACGGTTGGACTGGCACAACAATGGGATCAGTTGGACCAACTGGGCATGCGTATGCAGCATAATTTGGAACAACAAATTCAAGCTCGCAATCAATCAGGTGTTTCCGAAGATGCACTCAAAGAATTCTCCATGATGTTCAAACACTTTGACAAAGACAAGAGCGGACGACTCAATCATCAAGAATTTAAATCTTGCTTACGAGCACTTGGTTATGACTTACCTATTTTCGAGGAAGGACAAGCTGATCCTGAATTCGAAAACATTTTAGGTATATACTCTTTTAATAGTTGTTATAATTAATTTGTACTTTATTATATATTATTTTATATTATTTTATAATTATATATATTTTATTTTTATTTTATAATTAAATTATATATAATAAATATTATTGTATTTTAAATTTCATGATAATTAATTTTTCAGATGTCGTCGATCCAAATCGCGATGGTTTTGTGTCGCTGCAAGAATATATGGCATTTATGATCAGTAAAGAAACTGAAAACGTACAAAGTTCAGAAGAAATCGAAAATGCGTTCCGGGCAATTACCGCTGCAGATCGTCCTTATGTTACTAAAGAGGAACTATATGCGGTTAGTATTTCCTTGAAAAATGATTTGTTAGAAACAGAATTTGTTCATTCATTCAAATTCAATTGTGTAATATGTGCATTTTTTCTTTTTTCAGAACCTCACGAAAGAGATGGCCGATTACTGTGTCGCGCGAATGAAACCATACGTTGACCCGAAGACGGAAAGACCCATCACAGGAGCGCTCGATTATATTGAATTCACTCGAATTCTCTTCCAAAATTAAATAAGAGAAAAAAATATCTTTGACGTGTTTTCTCGATACGTAAATGTTGTTGTCACGTAAACAACGCGCAACCTAGATCGTTTCCAAAAACATGTCTATATGCCACCCCCCCCCTTCCCTAAAAAACCAATGTACGTTTCCTTTTTTCACTCTTTTATCAGCCGCTTGCGTTTCTACGGTTTCAGCTTTATATTTATACATGATAATACTCGATCATGCTTCGAGTTTAAATACAAGTTAAGAAGGAAAAAGAAAGAAAGATAGAAAGAAAAAAAAGTGAGGGAGAGTAAGAGAGAGAAAGAATTAATTATATAAAAGTCGATATAAAATAAATAAATATTATTAAAAAGTATTTGCTTCTTGCAGCTATTATTAGATTTTCAGATATTTAATGAGATTCTTATGCTCCTGTGGCAATAAAGAATTTATTCAAAAAGAAAATTTGCTGTTTTTTATTTCTTCTAGCCTTTAACAAACGTATATTTGTATAAATAAGCTTTTTTAATGGTTTTTGTTGTATAGTTTTTTATTATAACAAAGTTATATACAAAAATAAAATCACTAAAAAAATTTTCTACAAGATGTAAATTTGTTCTATCGATGTAAAAGTTTTTTAAGTCGTCGGCTCATAAAGTATGGCCGAGACTCCGAACCATCGTTACGTTCACTGTCCTCAAGAAAGCACAGAAATATGGTATCAACTGCAGCTGAATAGACAGAGAAAAATACACTTGTTATTAAAAATGCTCCGACAGTTACTAAAGCAACTGGTACAATCCAATATTTCACGGGTTGCACTTCGTAAACTCCATAACATAACCATGCGAGAAATGCGAAAAGACATGTTATATAAAGTTTGCCTAGTAATAACAGCCACTCTGTAATCTGAAATAATTGCAAACGTTTTTATTAATTTTTGTTTATAAATTTAAATTCATATTTTTATAATAAACATTAAATTGTTAAATTAATTATTATACTTCTTTTAGACAGATACAAATATGATAATATAAATTATGAAATTTACTTTGTCCAGTACAACGACACGAATGACGTTCCTCACTATAAGATTAAAAGCGTCCCTGGCAGATCGACAGAAAGCATTACCATGAATAGCACACATGATATAAGCGTTGCGATTCATATACTTGAGAAATCGTTCCAGCATCCAGAAATAACATCTGCAGCAAGTTATCATCCCTTGAGCAAGCTGATTGTTATGATAAGTTTGTATCTTTCTACTGATGTAAGATAAAATGATCCTGATTATGCTGCAAATTGTTATTACGATTGATCCAAAGGCTAAAGTTCCAATGTGATATCTACAAAAATTACATTATTTTTCATCTTTATTTTAAAAGATATCTCCACTATATTATACATTGTCGGTATCGGAAGTTTCTATGATCGTGACATTCATTGGATTTATAATTGCAAAATAAATCTAACGTGATTTTGAACAATTTTCATATTTAATAACTGATTTGATTGCTAAAACAACCTTAACTTTTAGCCTGAATCATCAAAAAACCCCTTTAATTTAATTTAAGAGAAAACTTTAAAAAATATGTGTCACCTAAATGTTCTCCAAATACTGGCGGTGATTGTGAAAAAAGGAACGTCTTTTTTTTTGAACGTCCAGTACCAAGTGGCAAATGTCGCGGCAAGTATCATTTGTCCCAAGGCTGAGACGAAGAAGAAAAGCCAGAATAATCCAAAAGCATTGACGCCTTGCATGTAGTTAATGAACCAAGGTCTTGTCACGTTCATTAAATGACAGCCTGCTGAAACGCATGATTGTCCATTTTCGGTACATTGTTCATTGAAGATTATTGGATCACATTCAACGTCTTCTTTCTGATAAAACTCGTATTCCGTCTTGCAGTTACACTTGTCCGGCTCGAATATTTGTACTCGATAAACTGGCATGCCGATGGATGCGAGGAAAAGAGCTACAGTGACGGCAAATACGATAACCGCAAGTTGACATACCCACGGAAATATTGGGAAAATCAAAGATGATAGTATATTCGTTACTGCTCTGAAATTAAGCAAATGTTTTTGATTGCATACGTTTGAGTTATTTTGTTTTTTACTTTATTTTGAATGTATAACTAACTTGCTTGACTCTTTGATTAGCTGACATGCCAAATAAATTCGTTTTCTCAGATATAATGTACACAACACTACGACTGCCAGAATTACTGAACATATAATTAGTCCAGTTAAAGCCGTAGACGAATTAGTCGCTGAATATGATTTGTTCATCTCATATATTCCGTAGCTCAAGAGGATGCAAATACCTAAAATACACGTGTAAACGAAAGGCAGAGCTAAACATTTCAGCAGAATTATATGCACGATAGCTACCAGTCCACTTCCTGCTATAAGTAAAATTACTGTTATCCTGTAATTTATCAAAAGTAATACAATTCAAATTAAATTAAAGTTAAATTAATAATTTATTTAATAAAAACTTCCACATGAAGTACATTTTTCTAATAAAAATTCGAAATATTTTGGATAAAAATTACCATATTATATGGTATTGAATTTATAAAAATTAGTAAAATCTTAGTTCTTGGTGTTTATATATATTATAATTTTATGTTGATTTAAATTCCATATAATAGTCACCCAAACTTGTATTGTCCGCTTTCAATTTTGCTTAACTGAATAATAATATTAACTGAAGTTAATATTGACTCATTTTTACCATGAACATATCAAAAAATAATTGTAAAAACAAAAAAAAATTGTATTTGTATTGTTGTCTTTTCTATTTAAGCTTGTAATTATAAACAAAACTTTGCATTTGTCATCGCGTTATTGTAAAGTATGGTAATTTTTATTATAAAAATGTATGCCCCTTGCAACTTAATGTCACATTAATATTTTACCAAGTGCTTTTAATATCTTGCAAAGAATATTTGATAGCTTTTTGTATTTCTGCTAAAACTGTTATTGTGTAATTTGCCTTATCTAAGTTTTCTTTGCTCACAGGCAATCCTTCAACATCATCCCACGATGTTAATGGTAAACATCGATTGAGCACTGGTTCACTTTTCAGATACCAACGAGCGCACTTCCCACTGTTGACTAAGTTGTCCAGTTGATTCCATTTCGTGACCATCGTAAGATTCACATTAAATTTACATATCATTTTGCTTTTCATTTGTTCAAGTATTTCGGAAGCACCCAAATTTTGGTAGACAAAATTTTCATGTGGACATGATTCTCGGCATGCTGTTTGTACATCACAAGATGTCAGAGACAAACAGTCGTTAAGATTGAAGAATATCAAATAAGGCATGTTTTTTACTTCCGAATCGATTCCACATTTTCGTCCTTCACTGCTTGTTGGATTTATTACTTTCTCTATGTCACCTCTAGTTAAAGCTATAGAGTTATTTGTTTATAAAGTTTAAAATAATATTGATTAATTTGTAATTATACAATATTAAACAATTAATTAATACCATAATATCCAACGAAAGTCCAACACCCAATGAAAACGAGAAAAATGACCAAACATAGAACGTCAGTGCAAGATCTTTTTTGTAAAGGTCCCTTGAAATTTGGATCATGTTCAAATTTTTCACCTAAAATAGGGAAAAAAAAGAAACAAAATTCACTTAAAGAAAATTAGATAACTATCCCGTCTTTAAGAGATATAAATATATAAAAACATTGCTTTGAAACAAAAACCTAATTGTTTCCAAGTAAAACCTAATCCACATTTATACAAATGTATTACGAAGTGTTTTGTTTTATTTAGAATTTTTTGGTTTAATTAGGCGATTCTTGTTTCATATTTCCAAATGTTTCTTGATCTATTCACTTCTATTAAAAACTAATGTGTACTTTTCAAGACGGAATACGTATTAGAATTTTTGCTCCAAAATAAATTATTATAGACATTATTATGAAATTATTATTACAATGACATTACATACCGTGTTCGTCCATTTTCTAATTTCTAGAACATTTTACCTATCACTTTGAAGTCAATTGATTTCAATTACTCAACGAACTTAAACGTGATTCCATAGCTTTCAGTTTATCTTATCTCATTACAGTTATTATCGGATTGCAATTATTCATAATCCGATAAACTAAATAGCAAGTGTTGGTTTCTCATGAATTGTCCTTTTACGAGAAGTTGCAATTATCTTTTGTTTTTTTGTGTTCTAATTTTTTGTTAATTAATACATTTCAACATAACCATTCTGACTAATTGCATTAAGAAGTTCTTCATGTTTCAGTTTTCTTCAATGATGACAAATTCTCGGTTGAGTCATTTTATAATGATTTATTTAACATCATTTAAGTTAAATAAGAATTTCTTAAATTAGAATTATGATTAAATTATATGTTGCTTAATTGAGTTAAATTAGAATTTCTTTAAATTTCTTGCTGAATTAAATTGAAATAATTCCATTCTTTTTATTTAGTTGTTTTAATATTGAAACAAGTTTGAAATTATGTTAAGATGAAAGACAAGAAAGGGTTTATAAACTGCTTATAAGATAAAGCTTTGTTTTATCAAATTAACACTAAGCCAAATTAACCAAAATAGATCACTTAATTGTTCATTTGAGTTGCAATACTGCACAAACGAACTGAAGTGGGAGTTAAAATAAGCACTTGAGCGTTTGAGTGAATGCTCGCGGAAAATGAGCAAGACGGAGAAGAGAGAAGAAGTCAAGTGAATTAAAGCTTTCGCGAAAGAAAAACGAGCGAGATATAGGGCGTATGTGTGCAAAGGAGCTTTATCTAATGTAGACAAATTCTGCTCACTTGGAGTTATAAATAACCCCCATACTAAAGCCTAATGGATAAAGCAAATCTTCGGCCGTAAAAAAAGAGTCATAAGTGTAAAAGTCAAAACATTAAATAACTACATTAAACATAAATATTCGACAATATTCAAGCTCTTTCTGTTTTAAAAATAGATGCGATAAAAAAGACGCTTCTGGAAATAGATTGTATGTAGAAATTCGATAAATTCTATTTTATTTGAATTCATCGATGTATAATAATTATATATGCATATTTGAAAATAACATATGTGCATATCACAACGTGACAAACTTTTTTTTTCTTTAAACATTATAATTTGAAATAATATCTTTATATATCAGTAATTCGATTTTAACATAACGTAACAAAATTATATTTAAATTACACGTCATTATAAATAATTTATATCTAATACAAATAGTAGATACCTCGATAAACTTTAGCAAGCGTATTTTTCCGATTTATATATGTCTGCCACCATTGTTAAAAGTGAATAAAAATTCATAATAAAAAAATGAGTTATGAAAATATATATGAATCGTGCAATAGAAAATGCATAATTTTTCATACGCTTTTTTCATATCTCCGAAAATAATGTGTTTGACAACGAAAAATATTGATGTTCACATACAATGTAAACAAAGATATATTTGTTTACATTGTATGTTTAAATTGTTTCATATTTAAACTATTATGATATGGTTTTTCTGTTGCACAATCATATATTCTCATAATAAAATTGTCTATTATGAATTATTATCATTCACATTTAACATCTAATAAAATATTCCATATATAATAAAATATTCCGTAAAATTATATAATCTAAACATTTTAGAAGCAATTATCTTTTGATATGATAAAAATAATGCC
>JABFPJ010002322.1:0-20132 GCA_022817425.1 Gryon sp. ZL-2020
ATGTCACACACTCTCGTATGATCGACAACTTTTTCCACAAGTCGCACACGATATTTTTTCCAACAAGGGCATGAAAAGTGGCCTGTTTTCTCAACGTGTTTTCGGTGGGAAAACTTAACCTCTTTTCGCCATGAGTGGGAAAAGTAACTATTTTTCCCACAAGTGCATGCTTTTGCCACGCATGGAGGAAAAAGGTTACTTTTCCCACCGAAAACAGTTGAGAAATAGGCCACTTTTCATGCGCGTGTTGGAAAAAATATATTTAACATATATAAGTTTTTGTTGAAATATATTTCATTTATTATACATATATTTTTTCCGTGAGGGTACAGATGATAATGTATAGTATACTTTATGTGACAGAGAGCGTGTTAAATTAGTTATAAATTACTTTCGTTAAATTTAACATTTTATTCAATTATTATGTAAAAGAAATGTGTATGTTGGTGGATTTGTTAAATGTTTGTTGATGTTATTTGAAGTTATCGAATAAACAATTGAATCAAAAGTTACTGGTCTTAATTGTTCGAATGTGGATTAATGATTCTGTAAAACTTTTCCGAGGTTATATAAAACATTATACATTCAACATGCTATTTTATTTTGTGTTATGTATTAATAAAGCGAAAAATAGTTTTAATTACATTATACTTTTCTTAATCGAATTAGTTATAACAACTTAGTTTAAATTAGAACTTTTATTAATATATATTGCATATAATTATTTGATAAACTCATCTATGATGTATGATAATTAATAATTAATTTTTAATTACACCATATTTTTTCTTTTTTATCCGTTTAAAATCATTAATTTATCCATAAAGTATAATTATTATTTATTCTCCGTTACAATTGTATTATTTATACTAAAGTAGCATATCATCAGTATAATACGTAAAAATTATTTTTACATTATTTTCATTATATCTATTTAAACCAACTTATTAATATATTAACGTTCAACTATAATAATAAATACATTTTGTATTGCTGTTATTTTATATGCATATGTAAACTGAAATTTAACTGAAATTAAGTTATTTTAAATGTAACTGAATTTGAGTTATTTTTCGTTAATCACTCTTCATTTATCAATAATTTTAATGTCGCAATATTTGACAAAAGCATTAAAACTTTTTTCGAACGAAATTTTTTCGCCGTCCTTTTTTCACAACTTGTTGCGAGCGTTGACCTCTTAAAGGTGGATTCATTACTTTTTTCTTTTACCAAATTTCGCCTTTTTCAGCGATTTTTCCCTTATTTTTTAAGTGAAGTTCCGTTTTTTTGTTGATCGAAAAAGGCGAAATATGCTAAAAGAAAAAAACAATAAATCAACATTTACAGTTACAAACAGCTAGTTTTCTTTGCATTTAATTTCGCGCGATGAGCTAAGCAAACGAAGCCGGTAAATATCGCGGCGACAAAACTTAGTGGTGGTTGTGCGATGGCGGTGAGTGGAAAGAGAGACAGGGGATGTGAGAGGAAGAAGTGACATTTTGATGATTACTTGTGGCTTCTGTGTAATACTTTTTTGAGTCGAGCAATCATGTCGCGTTTATTAAACAAGTCGACTTGGGAACACACTGTTGAAAAGAAACTTTCCTCGTTATAATATTAATAATTGCGATAAACGGCAGCAAAAAGTAAACGGATATAGCCTGCCGTTTTTTCGACATCGCGTTTATATTTCATCGGTTCGTTCTCAGTGTTTTAAACTGAACTGAATGCTGATTTACGCAAAAATCGCGTGACGGACGAACTTTCATATATACGTAAAAGCTTATGCCGACGCGCTTTTTCATCATTTCAAAGCGTTATTATTGTTAATAAGCATGTCTCAGGGAAAAAGGATCTTTATCGGCATAATTAAAAGTCGTTAAATTATTATTTTACACTGTAGCTTTCACGCCTTCAATGGCGTATTGATCAATTAGGAGAAAGAAAAGACCTATTTTCATTGCAAATGTTTTCATTGGAGATATTAAATATTTACATTGTTACTCAAAAAGGTAAGTCTTGTCAAGCTGTTTTTCAATTTTTCTACATTATATGTAGATTTAATATATTATTTTTACATTATATGTTTTAATTTTCACACGAAAAGAATTTTTAAGATTCATTCAATCAACAGTAAAAATGAAGACATGAAATGATAATATAGTATTTCAATGATTAAATGATTATGTGTAATTCAAAAAGCTGTAAGCTCTTTTTTGTAGAAAATGTTAGTGTGTTTAATAAAAGCCAACATTTTGTTTGAAGTTCTTTTTTTTGGCCGCATTCAATTGTATTAACATCTTACGGAGTGTAGACACATATAAGCTTTTCGAACAAATGGTCTGTCGACTTTCTTCTTTCGACGATGAGAAAATTGGAGGCATGCTTATTATGTGGAACAAAAAATCGTCCGAAGATATGCGTTCTTAGATGAATAAGAAAAAGAAAAAACCTTTCCTTTAATGGTATTTTCGTATACATTGTCTTTTTTATAGCAGATAGATTTGCGGTAACTATATTATTACGGTTACAGTAATGATAAATCGTGTTTCATTTAATTATATTTGTTGAAATTAATAAGCAATTTTTTATACTTGAATAAAATAGTTACAGAAAATGCAAAAATGATGAAAATAATTTAAAAACAAATTGTTTCAAAACATTTTAGACATTTCTTTGTCAATTTTTAATATACAAATAGTTTTACATAATTTTTCTTTTAAAGTATGAAATCAATGAAGTAATGAAGTAGACGATTTCACTTCATTAAATTGCATAACTTTGTTTTCCAATTTAAATAGTTTTTTATTTGCTAAAAATACAATTCTGATTGTTCTATTATTCTATTATATGAAAAGGAAACTTCATATAATAAGTTCACTCTGATATTTGGACAAAGAATGAATTCTGTTAATTAATTCATATTGAAATATGGAAAATTGTTTTACAAATTTTTGTATTATTAACTTTGAATAGATTATTTTTCATTTCTTGAAAACACGAAAGTTATGATTTTGTATGAAATCAGATTATTATTACATTTTTTGTTTTTGTCTTGCATTCTAACATAATAAACCATATCATACTTTTGTAATTTAAGTATTAAACACTTTTTCACCAAAGACTTTTTTGGACTACGATTTTTGTTTCAATTACGTGCAGGGTTGTGAGCCAATAAGAGGATTCTCTGTCTACAGTTAATAGCAAATTCTCAACATTCTTCAGTGCTAAAATACCATTTTATATTTTAGATAAAACCGATGCGAAGAATTTAACAATTATTAAAGTTGAAAATTGAACTTTTTTCGACTTTTTGTTATATACTATGATTTTGATAATATCTACATTAAAATGTACTCTAAGAGAATTTTCGACACTTCAAGTAAAGTTTTCATATACTTTAATTTATGTGCTGCATACATGTTATATCTTATAAGTATGTCTTAAGATTAAAACAAATTGTTAAACATTATTTTACAGTCTCTGTTAAAACTCGGCTTTTCTTTTTATTTTCAAAATGTATAAGTGTTAAATTTGTATTGATATATTAATTGAATGAACTAACTTTTCTCATTATCAGTTTTCTTGGTATAAATCAGCAGTGTCAAGTATTGTATAGAATTTTTACATTTCCAAGGCGTATACATTAGATGTTCAATAATGTAACTGTCGCATCAAAGGTGGTTATTCTTAATTGATGACACCGCCCTGGATCTGCTTACAAAGCAATCTCGGCATTTGCGAACGCAAAGCTCCCTTGTCGTCGTCTAATCTAATTTTCGTTTACAACCATACTAGTTTCAAGATCAAACTTGGCAAACCCTTCTTGGTCGCGAAATCTCAATTCTACCCTCCATCGAAGTGACTTCTGCAAAAGAACACTGCAACTTTTTTTCGTACGTAATGACGATTTTCAACTTGATTATAGACACAAGTGCCAAATTGCAGTTGTATGAATGTTGCGTTGCCAAAGAATGTCGTAAATGTTCGTGTCTAATACTTTTCTTCGCTATTTTTCGGTTTATTACCGTATACACTGCTGCAATTTTATGAGCAAACTGATACGCCAGAATGTAAATTGCAATCAATGAACCGAATAAGTCCGAAGGAAATCGTCCAATTCAGACGATGGCAAATTACTTCGCACCAAATCCAAGCGGAATAAAATAAATATTGATTACGCGTGATTTGTGATCAGCATTTATTTCTTCTTGCACCGGATGGCGACAATTTGAACAGACAGAAAAAAAAGAAGAAGAAGAAGGATGAAATAAAAATACAACTCTTTCTCTATTTATTTATTCATCGTTATTGACAATTGGAAGTTGTTATAGTTACGGGATTTTAGGCTATACGCCAACTCATTCAATTAGAATTCTGTTTACATTTGTCTGATAATGATTAACTTTAGGAAGATCTGTTTCAATCGGGAAGAAAGTTTCATGAGAACACTTTGAACATTGTTTTTACAAGTGGGCGAAAAGATGCCTTTACGGAAAATTTCACAAAGATAAAGTTATGTTTAATGAAAAGGTTCTTCGCGAAAAACTTCCTTTTCACAAGAAAAACTTGATTGGAGTGGAGCACGAGCAAGTTAAGGGATTCGTGTGATTGCATTTTGATCTCAATGTTTTCATTTTCTTGATCATTTTTCATTTTATTTTAATGTCTTTTTTTAAGTTTATCGCAATAAATATGCATTAATAATTATAGAGTAATTTTATATTGCAATTAAAATACTTTATATTAATAATAATAACCATTTTAATGTTAAAATTAACAACTAACAATCGATAAAGGATTACTGAGATGATTAAGAGATTTGTTGCCATGGAAATGTTGGCTAGTTAAAATGTTGTGCATCGATTGGAATAAATGGTAATCCAATGGTGTACCAAGTTTGGTCAGTAAGCCACATGCGGAAGAACTTCCTAACCCAAGGTGAATATGGTCTATTGAGTAGTATCACCACTTGACTTAGTGTTGTCGAGAACAAAACGACATTCTGCTTACATTGTTGATTACACAATTTTCTATTGTTCAAATATTGCAGCGAATAAATTATGTTAGAAATTAAAACAAATATTTTTGATTATTATATGAAATAAAAATATTACACATATTTTGAATAACATTTGAGACTAGCTGAATCCCCGGCTTCGTCCGGGCAAAGCCCTATGATCCTTTCCCTATGATTGTCTATGAGTTCTGACTAAATCTATAGTTTTACCCCATTGAGAGAAAACTGATATTAAAATTTACTATGAATAATACTACTCTTGGGATGTTACAAAAAAACAACAAATTTTAATATAAAACATAGTAAAATTAGTTTTAAAAGTAGCAATATTTGAAATAAGTACTGCTACGAAACGCTATTTTCATACTTAATTTAATTTTTTTTCTAATTTCAAATTTAATTTAATTAATATATGTTGATTTTTTATCCCAAATAAAAGTCTTGTTTGTTTAACAAATAAAAATTTATTTCGAAACGTTATGAATTTTCTCATCAGAACTAAAAAATATGATTTCAAATTATTTTGATTTCAAAAATTTATTGACATTGAATGTATATTTTATTTTTATATTTTTATATTTTTTAGTTCTGATGAGGAAATAAAATTTATTTCGAAACGTTAAACAAACAAGACTTTTATTTGGGATAAAAAATCAACATATAAAAATTATTAGAGAAATAACACTTTATTTATTCTCTTTTAACATTAACATATTAATTTCATTAAATTAAAAAAGAACAAATTTTATAGTGAAATTTGTTCTGTTTTGCAACGTCCCAAAAGTAGCACTATACATTGTAAATTTCAATGTTATTTATGATAAATTATCATATCAATTTCCTCTGAGTGCCGAGATATTATGGGATCCTTATGGAGTCTGTATGAACGCTTTTCCTCCGTATGATCCACCTCTATGACCCCTCTAGGACATCCCTCGGGGGTGGAGAAAGCTATTACTCAAAAAATTTTGTTTTTAAAAAACAAATGTTTTATTTTCTAAGTTTCAAAAAACCAAACAACATTTGAGAGGCCAAGGGCTATTTTCCCTCAAAATTTTACGTGATTGTAATACAAACAAACAAAAAGATATATTTTGAATTTTATATATTAAAATTAAGGATGAGGTTCAAATTGTAACATAATAGATGCTTCAGTGCAATTTTTCATGTTTTTGTTTGTTAATTACAACCATTTTGACATTAATGAAACATGAGTATTCATGAAAAGTGGAAAAAGGCAAAATTCACCGCACGTATAATTTTTTACATGTAAAATTCGAGTAATGAAATAAAACAGCACCATTTAAAAGAGTCATTTCCTATGAAACAGCGTCATTAACAATTATATTTAACGACTGTATACTTAGTAATGGACATTTTCATTTTTCCCCAGTCGCTGAAAATTCGCTTTTATATCAAACATTTAGCGTAAAGTCATGTTTTTTCTGTTTCACTTTTATTTGAATCGTTACTTTCATAAAACAAATCACAGATTTGTATAATCAATGATCCGAACCGCATGATTTGGAATGCTGATTTAACCGACGTTATACCTTAGATGGAACAATGTTCGGAATTTAATCAATTAGAAATATCGCAATCCATTTGGTAAAGAAAATTTTTCATTTTTACGATGGCATCCGAAAATTTTCGCACGAACAACTCACAACGTTCGGCTGCAATTAATCGTCGATATGTGCTGCGCTTATTTTTATACGATTCTTTTCTGTTTGTAATTTATTTTATTTTCTTACTTTAATTAAACGAAAATTCCAACTCATTGATTGGCTTGTCGCTTTTCTAGCGCAATTTAAGTTCAATGTAAATTGGATGTTCACAAGTTAATTATATTCTTTTGCTGAATTTCATCGTTAACTTTTTGAATGTGTCATTTATTAAACTGTGTAACATTGTTATAGAACAAACTTTACCATAAATGTTGTAAATACAAAATATAATAACGTTTGGAAAATGAAATACTTGACGCTCTCGTCGTTGCTAGTAACTAAACGGAAATTGTAGTTAACACAACATTTACTTTTTTTTAAAAGGATTGAAACCGTTCAACACAAATTTTACGGAATTATTGCACCGCGAATGGGTTTTCCGGATCTGTTTATAAATCATACACTATAAAAAATTTAATGTAAAAATATAGTATATACTGCATAAAATAGTTGTGTTAATATTCACTACAATATTACATTGATACTATAATGTTATAGAACGAATATAAAATTAAAGTTGAAATTTAAAAATGTATATGATAACCTTAAAGTAAATATTGAGATGACAGATGACAAAATTTGGCTTAAACTTGTATATTAATGTATACAGTGAGTCGAATTGACATATATGACTATAATGTATTATTAAGATTATAAATTAAGCCTAATGAACAAAAATGGACAAATATAATTTTAATATTATGCAAAGAAAATTACTGAATACTAAAATACTTTGAAAGTTAATAATAAAAATTTGCATACTTTTAATAAAATTTTGGAAATCGTTGAAAGAGTTATTTAAATTTATAAATAATATTTATAATTAATGAATTATAAATTCAATAAAAATGACTGGACAATATTTTTTTGTTACAATTTTATAAATTTATACCAGAATAGGTAAAATTATAGTTCCAATAATAAATTTTTGTAGTTATACTGTAAAGTTATATTGCAACTTTAATCATTTATTTAAGTTACAATTTATTAACTATATTTTTATACTTTGAATTTATTTTTCTGGTAAATGCAATATAAAATGTACTATAATTTTACAGTTCACATTTACAGTGTACCTATGTTGATATTTCAAGAGCATTATATACACCGTCACTTCAGTCTTTTCGTGTTGTTTGCAATATAAAATGTATATTTAAGATTCTTAATAATGAAGTCGATAGTCCGTATCTTCTGGAGAAATTAATTTTAAAATCAATGTTAGAAAAACGTGGAATATCATGTTTAACATCAATTAACATAAAACACACTATGCTAATAATTTTCCGATTAACAGAAGGTGTACCTATGCGAATATTTGAACTTTTCGATATTTTTTCGTGCGTCTTTAATGGAAGTATTATCAATCAAATTCTCTTATACAAATAACGAGCATTATTTTTATATTTTATTTTTTAGGCTTTTTTCTGTAAATGTTATAAATTGATTCTTTTTTATTATGTTTTTTATGTATGTATTTATGCTTTATATTTTCTATTGAACTCATGTTCATAAATTACATAAATACATTAAAATAAAAATATTAAAAGTTCTATCTGAATGATCACAAAGTGCTGTACTAACACTGCCACTGGTCTAATTTCTAGCACTTTTGCGTTGTTGCAGAGATGCTGTGACTGGTCTATCTTTCAATGTTTCAGATTATAATTAAATCAAACAAATTTGAATTCATTATATATTTAGAAAGCTATGAGATATATATTTTCATATTACATAAATTAGAACACTATTAAAATTTAAATAAATATTTAGTATTATTTAATAAATGATATACTTTGTTTCACTGGCAAGTCAAATATACAACGGTGATAGCAGCGGCATTACAACGACGCGGAGCGCTGTGCTTAGATTCGCACGTTTCAACAATCTAACACTCAGCATGTGTTGGTTTAAGACTTTTACACTTGACGCTTCTATAGTATTTTAATATTACAAATTTAATAATGACAAGACACGCAGAGCATAATTAAATAAAAAAATGTATGTTTAAAGTTAAAAAATCACTTCAGTAGTACAGTGATAGATGCAACATTTTGCGAAAAAATACTGAACTTTTTAGTGAAATATTATTAAAAACTCATGAAAAAATCGTGGAAAAAGGAATAATTTTGAATGAAACATCCAGTAATTATTAACGAAATTTTGCATCTGTCTCTGTACCACGGAAATGTTCAAATTTAAACATAAATGTTTAGATTAATTGTGCTCTGCGGGTACATTTTATTAAATTAATTTTATAAAAGTTTACATAAAATTTATTATGTTATTTAAGTAATATATGTAAACATGTATTGTATATATGTAAACATTCAATAACATAATATTTATAACAAAAAAATATTTGTACATTTGATAATTCAAATATTTGATATATTATTATAGTCAAATAATAACTCAGATGTAATAAATACATTTATGATAATTGAAAGTCTGATATGCAAACAACGTAAACAAGATATTAATTTGAAATTGTCTGAGTATAGAAAAATGAGATAAAAGACTTTTCCATGTTTCCTTAAAAACGTTTTGACATTTTTCATGAAATGTGTGTTATATGACCATTCAGTCGAAGGAACAGAAGATATAATTCGAGGATACAATTCGACAAATCATAGATCTGGAAAATTCACGGAGACATGATTTGTCGGGTTGCAGTCTATATAGGATATCGACAACTAATATGATGGTGATTTACCACCTATATTTAAGAGAACAATCCAAATATATATCATTTTCTTTTGTTTTCATCGAATTCTTAATTCAATATTATTGCTTAATTTTATAACAAAATTAAATAATTTTATTTGAAAAATTAAACAAATTAAAAAAATATCTTTTTTTCGACAAATGTTGAAGTATTATTTTCATGATTGCAGTAATAGATTAAAGCATTTGACAGATTTGTAATTAATACATTTTTTACATCTGTTTAAGTGCAATATACAAGTTGGAAAATATTGTATCACTTGTATAAAAAAAAATTCAATGCATTTATTAAGAGCTGTCAAAGATTTTAAATTTATATGTATGAAATCATATATTTTACTTTCACCAACATTCGACAGGGCGTTCATTATCTTCACGACAGACATTTTTTCCAAAAACACATTGTAATTATTTTTTCCATTGTGATTTGTTGATAAAAATTATTAGTGTAAAAAAGAAGACATATATATATATATTAAATTCAAATGCCTGGATATTGAAACGATAAAGTTGTCCAAAAAAGCTGTCCATTTTTAGGCATTTACACATGTTAACAATACCACAAATTAACTTCAAATGAATACACTTGCACCATTGTGATAAATTTCACTAATTGGAGAATACAAATTTATGACCAAGACATTTATTCGATTAAAAAACATCTGAAAAAGAAATGGAAAAAATGTCGAGCCGCATTGAGCGTAAATTACGATATTGCCTTTATTTTACATTTGTCCTCAAATTAAGTTTGACTGGAATATTTTTGCAAAAAATTGTAATTGTGTTGAAATATGAAACCAAACTGGCAATCATGTCATATATTATCGATAAAAGTTTCTCGAACATTTAGTAATAATCATGGTATACACACTTTTGTGGAGTTACTTATCATATTCAACGTTACACAACATTTTATCACTTTATTATTCAGTAAATCTCAAATGACGTGTTATCTCGGAAATTCAATTGTTTCAAGTTTAATTTTTCATTTTACAAAACATCTGATTTCATTTTATAATAATCATTCAAATGCAGTTGTATTATTGTATTCAATATACGAATTGAATACATATTGTATTCAAATGCAGACGTATTTTTTAAAAATGGTATAAATAATTTTGAAACATATGTGACGTTATTAATGGCAATGCGTATACGTGAGCAAGAAAATTTATGCGTTGGATAATAGGATTAATGGCGAAATTAGACAGTTTATCGACGAGAACGCGCATCCAGCGATTAACGATTTAACGTTTGACAGGATGAACCCTAAAACGAGCGACTAATTCTCACGAGTGCGTTATCTAAAGAAGCGGATTTCGATGTAAAATTATCGATCGTTGACTAACGGCGTTGTTTCGCGTTTATGTATAACCAATTCGCTTTCGATTTTGTTTGTCGGACGCGACAAAATTTTCGCTACAGCGGAAACCACTTTCCTCGGATTGTGTTCTATTCTTCTTTGTTTGTTTGTTTGTTCATGAAAACAAAGTGTACAATGCCGACCGGCAAAATTCGTATAGGTTTCAAGCCGCGGCTAATTCCGAGCACACTTCTATTCACAAGGCTAATACACTTGGACAATTTTATGAAATAACGACGAATATGATAAACACGACGATTGGCAAAAGAACAGATTTTAACGTTAATGTTTAATCTGCTGTCTCCTATTTCATCATCGGATTTAGTTGTCGATCTTTCGGAATATAAATCGGAAAGTAACGAATGCACAAAAAGAGCAGAAAAATAAGCTATTTAATATAAAAATGTGTGTTTTTTATTATTTCGTTTATTTATTGTTGGTTTTATATATCTGAAATGTTTGAGTTGACTATTGAACAATTTTGATCAATATTTGATTAACAAAATAACTGATCTTCAACAATTCTGTATAAGTATCAAAGTATAAATACAGCTTCGCTTTATGATGCACTTTGATTTTAACACAAAAATTGAATATGTTATTGTTTCGATGTGTTATATTCTGACGAAGTTACTTTGTGAAATAAAAATGTTATATGAATATGGAAAATATCTTGTGGAATAAATTGGAATTTGATGGTGGAAATTGTGTTTGTAATTTTCGATCAAGTTATTTATTTACTGTTAATAAGAAAATCTAAAAAATAATAGAAAATAAAGCTAATAATAAATATTTTTAAGTATAAGAATTCAGTTATTCGCAATTTCGTTGTAAAAATTAATTTCATTAGTTTCTATAAGACATTTGACTTAATTACAAATAATTAATTAGTTATCAAATAATTAATTGTTATTAGCTATTAGTACTTTGACATAATTATTCACGTGTATCAATATTATACTTTGACAGTTGAAATTGTATATTATTAAATAATTTTGAATTAGATTCTAGTAATTCAAACATGCATTGATGAAATTTTGATAAAATACATAGTGGCTCGCATATACATAATATTTATATTATAATTTTATATATAAATTTATATTAAATTTCATTCAAGAAGTCTGAAAAGATTAATGTTTAAGACTTTATGTTTCTAAATAATAATTTAGTTTTTGAATAATTTTGAATTTAGTTTTGTTTAAGAATTAAATAATATACATTTTAAATAGTTATGCAAAATAAATGCAAGTATTATTGCTTACATAACAATTGAGAAACATCTGTGTATGCAAATCGTTGTTAGAAATAAAATAATCTTAAATAGCTTCAACTTAGGTACATTGTGGTGGCATCTGCAAGTTTTGAAATGTTCTTACATTCCCTGAAGACAATAATATTCGTAAGTCCAGTATAGTAAGGCCTTGATACTAAACTGACAAGCTTGGAAGTTTTCAGTGACTGTCTTTTTGCAGTGATATCTTCACTTCAATGAAACTACCATTGCGGTTTCTTTCTCTACGCTTGAAAGTATCCCTAGGGATTTCATGCAGACGTTCAATTTCAGTGCACCATTACAGTAATCCACCACTTCAAATGTACTGCTGAGACTTTAAAGTTTGTTTTTATGCTCCTTCAAATTCAATGTCAATCACAACTATAATCCTGTCTATCGATCTAAGTAATAAGTCTCCTAGTCTTCTAAGAAGATTTCTTTTCTCAATTCAAAAGTTGCTTCTACAATTTCAAATACATTTCACGACTATACACATTTTGAAGTTATGTTCAAAATATAAATTTGTTAGGAAATGTAAAAACTATAGGCGAATTTTAAATTTAAATGTAATTAATAGTATTGCAATATATATTTACCAACATAAAATGGGAATAGTTGTTTTTGGTTCAAATTCAAGTTGATTAAATTGGCTTTTAAAGTCGAAGGAAAATCTTGTATTATAAATATCGTTGCGATCAAATAAACGAATTGTTTGGAAAGTAACAATTTTTTTATTAGACAATATGCAAATCTAATAGTAATGTTTTGAGTTTGGTCGCAATAAGACAAAGAACGTGTCACGGATTGACGTGGACGCTAAATTGACGAACGATGTATATTCACATCTAAATACCGATGCGTTTCAACTCAGTAAGCAGTATCAGACTGCCGAGCATTCTTTATTTCTTTACGTTTTTGCTCGTGCGGGTATTTCATCGAGCGTTACGTTAGTTGTGTAGTATGTGTTCGGATGAGTGGAGATAAATCGTTAAAGCAGCGCTTTTGTAATCAAATCTGGTAGAATCGAATAAAATATAAATCCGATTCGTGTCATGCGAAATTGGCAGCCAGGTTTAACATAACATTGTTAAAGCGGATTTCATTCGACGTACAAAGGCAGAATGCACAAGAATGTGACGTGTTATGTATTTGTAAAAAAATCCTGTATATGCATTTCTAATCTTCATTATTTTCAATTTAATTCGTGTCAACGAACAATAGTTCAATCAGTTTTTCTTCGAAAACTTATTATGATGAAAGATAAAAATTAATATAAATAATATTAATAGTTATAATCAATATTAAGTTTAAATGTAACTTCTCAATATTGTAAATTAAACAAAAATGTATCGTATGTATTTTAATTAGGCATGTACGGGTTCAGACCCGACATTTTAGAAGATGTATTTGAATACATTAATTTATTTAAAAAATCTTGACATTCATGTAAAAATAGTAATATTATATGACTTTTAAGATGTTTTTTTTATAATAACTACTCGGACCGTAGTCGGGCCAAAAGTCGGGTTTTTATCGGGCTTTTTTAACTTAATTTCAAATATTTCTTAGAAATCTTACAAACTTCAACAAAAAGTTGTATAAATATACTTCCAAACATTCTATACGATTCAAGTGCAATGATATTTTTTTAAAAATATAAGATTTTAAATTAACATGAGCCAAGGCCCGAAAAAAGCCCGACTTTAGGCCCGCACATGCCTAATTTTAATACATGAAATGGAGAAATATATAAATATAATTATGAAATATTTAGAAGTATGTTGATTGGATGTATTTTTCTGATATTTGATATTTATTAAGTATAATTATTCTTGTTGCATAGATGTATTTTGTAATTTATGATATTCCAATATTTCTGTTTATAGTGGAATGAAATAATAGCTTGTAACACCATGGCTTGTTCAACTGCATTTCGGCTGTTGAATTAATTTGTGATCTTTGGAGCGTTCATTATGACCACTAATTTCTCTAATTAGATTACAAAAAACGTATATAATAAATATCATTTTCATTATACAAAAATATTATCATATTATATAATATTTTAAATTCAATTAAGATGTAAATAGGTTTTTATATTAATTTAATTTTAATTTTATATTAATTAAATTTTAATTAATTTAAATATTTAAAAACTGACTCATCACAAACGCAATTTATTAAAAATTAAAAAAAAGTCTATTTGAGAGGATAAAAAAGCATGAAATAATTGTTGCAAAAATGTCAAATAATTTATTTCCCAATTTAGCTTTCGGTTAAACTGATTACGTAATGACAAAAACAGCAAGCCGACTGACGGTCAATTTCCAAATATTAAGTCGGCCAATCCGTCAAACGAAACGGTTTTGAGGATAAACGCGGCGTACTACGATTTGTTTGACAAATGAAAGTGAGGTCTGTTGAATGAAGCATGAGTAGAGCTGAATATATTTAAGCTTTGTGGGGCGATAGATCGCTAAACAGTTGTATAGTCGTGTCGTTGGTGCGATGTTGTTGACCGCAATACTTCCGTTTCCTTTGTTTATTTTGCAATATCTTCTGGGAATCAATCCAATCGGATGTTCGGCTCAAACGAATATCACAATACCTTTCGGGTTTGTACCACGTGAGCCGCCTCAATATGTTAAAGAATTTGTGTCTGCTGTCACGGAATATTCCAAGGAGCGGTCAAAATCAGCCGCAGAACATAAGATTCCTAGAACATCTACTTCTGTGAAGCAGTTTGGAGATGTTTTGACTAATAATTTGCGGAATCCAAGAAAGTTGCCAAAAATTGCTGAAGAACAGATCATCTCTAATCCTCGTAACTCAACAGATTTAATCAAAGATTTAACCGCTAACTTAAAACATTATAAAAGGCGGACAAAAACTGTTCAAAGTCAAATTATCCCTAATTACGGTAACTCTTCAAAGTTAACTGAAGATACTTTGAGCGCTGACTCGAAACATCGTATAAAGCGGTTAAAATCCGTAAAAGATCAAAATATTGTGGAATCTCGTAATTCTACGAAACCAGTAGATCTTTTAACTGCAGGCTCGGAACAGCACAAAGAGCGGTCAAAGTCTAAAGAAGGTCATCGACATCGTGAAAGATATCACGAGAGTCACGCTGAAAAAGGTGACAAGGGTTATAATAAACATCACCATCATGACAAAGGAGAACGAAAAGAACACGACGATGAGCATGAAAAAGGTCATTACAAAGAGGAAAAAGGTCATGACAAACATCATCATAACGAACACAATAAACATGGCGAACATCATGAAGCTGAAAAGGGTGAAAAGGGTGGCAAATTCGGTGAAAAGAAAGGTCACAAAAAGGGTCACAAAACTAAAGGATATCACAACATGTTTCACAAGGACGAATATCATAAGGAACACAAATTTTACGATGATCTACATAATGGCGGTCATCATCTTAAGCATGGGAATTATCGAGAACGCCATCATAATAATGAAGGTCAACATAAAAAGGGACACAATCATCATGCCACACACGAAGAGAAGCATAATGGCAAAAAAGGACAAAGTCATAAAGGTCATAAGGACAAACATCACAAAGGTCATCATGCATCGCATGGACACGAAAAACATCATCATCATCATAAGTCTCATGGCAAAAAAGGCGGCCATCATCGCGGTAAAAAGCACCATCGAGCAAAAGGTCACAAAGGTCACCACCACTTGGACGGATATTAATGGCCTTTTATCTCTTGCAATCAGTTTTTCAGCAGCGCAAAATTCATCACAACTGGGACATGTGCTTTTGTACGTTCCATTGTACGCGTTAATAAAATATAAATCGCGCTGAAAATTGATAAAATTGCCGATGAATCCAAGTGAAAATCCGATCATTTGATCATATTATTGGGCACCGCGCTCGCGTGTTAATGTATTTTTCATTCTGATTCTCTCGTTTCTTTCGAACTTCGTATGTGCTGTTTCAACGCTTAATTATTTACTTTCATTTTGCCAATATAACATTTTAGGCGCATTATGCATTGGTTCAAATGATGTCCAAAATTGTGCAAATACATTTTTCATATCTTATTTTCGTTTTCAGACAAAAGAGAATAATTACATTAACTATTACATCTGAAATAAATAATTACAATATTTTATATTTTTTTAGCATGTGCTTTTTCTGCCATTCAAGCGAATTTATTCGTAGATCTGAAGATTAATACTTTGATTCGTACAAATATGTTGCCATATTACCGTTTTGTATATTTAAGTAGTTTCTAGAAAAACAACAGATTACAAAAATCAAAAAACTACTTGTGTATTGTAACTTTTCGTTTTTCTATTACATTTTTGTCTTTTAAAATGGTATTGTTTTTGTTATTATGTTGAATGTTGTTCCCCTTGCGTCGTTTGTGTTAGTTGTAATAAGTTTCGACGTGTTTCTATGTGATAACGTTAGAGAATATTTATCTGCTGTAAAATAAATGTACCTGAAAGTGCGAGTTTTCGACATAAATGAACAATTTTATAGCTGCTTTACTACTTGCAATTTTATTATTATATTGAGATTTTCGCTTTTTTCGTGTGTCGCGACATAAAAAGATAAATACCTTTCATCGACGAAGAAAATGAAAACTCATAACTTATTTTTGATTTTATGATGACGTGTGAACATATATTTATTGTATAATGTATAGTTAAATTATTATATCATACCTTAACGAGATGATAATGTTCATTTTGATGTATTTTTATAACTATTATAATTGTAATAAAGACATTCCAATTGTTTAAAATGTGACTTTTTATCTGAACGTATAAATGCATAAAATAATTTATGCGGTTTATTTTCATTTATATTTAATGTATAAATACAGAAAAATATAAAACAGTTGATATAACTTTTAATAATGAATAAAAAAATTAGTTGTTCATTATTCTTTTATTAACCCATGTAATAATAAAGTAATGTAAAAATATTTTGTCATTGTGGA
This sequence comes from Gryon sp. ZL-2020, assembly GCA_022817425.1. Lineage (NCBI taxonomy): Eukaryota > Metazoa > Arthropoda > Insecta > Hymenoptera > Scelionidae > Gryon > Gryon sp. ZL-2020. Next base: position 17,090 of record JABFPJ010002322.1, read on the forward strand.
ATTCTTTAATGTAGATTATATTATTTATATTAAAATAATCATTGAAATTAAAAATACAAAATTAAAAATTATCAAAAATAATATCTTTGCTCAAAACTATACCTATAAATAAAATTTCACTTATAAATAATATTTAATTAAAAGGGTAATTTTTATTATATTTGTAATTTATATTCATGATAAATATTACTTACCTGGTTTTTTCTCTGAGCCACAGATTTATTTTGTTTTTTAAATTTGTTTCACTGTTAAACTTCTTCACTTTTGTTTTGTAAGAATTATTTTTAATTCATAATATTATTTTTATATATATCATATAACTTTAATTAATGTATTCGTCGAATAGGTATTAATGTATCAGGCGAATGTTCGATTTAAACGTTCTATTCGATTGAGTGCAACGAGTTATATATATAATTATCCACGTCCTTATAAAAGTTCTATGTAGCATCATTTTGTAATAAAAAATTAAGGTCTCAACCTATTCTTCTTAATTAATGTATTATAAATAATTAAATATGTTGTAATTGAAAAGTTGTAATTTCAGATTTTAATTAGTTTCTGTATTTAAAAATTATCAAAAAATTCTGAATCTTTTAAATATACAATTAAAAATCGCATAAAGAAAAATCAAATTTGAATAACATACATTTTTTACGTTATAGAGTAATTTCTTTTTTCATTCATCTGATGGCTGAAAGTTAACTATGGCGTACGATATTGACACGTTTTGTTTTTTCACATGATTGTTGTTTTGTTCAATTTTACTCAATAATTGACGAAAATGTTGACAATAAACAGACTTCCCCGACAAAAAGAAACAGTAAACAAGAGCGACACAGTAATAAAATTGTTGCAGGGTGTGAAAGCGTTATTCCATATTACATTTTTTTTGTTTAATTCGCAATCCTTGTTATATGTACTGTGTTTCGATGCAAAAAAAAAACGAAGAAAAAAAAGTCGTGATACGAAATGATTGTCTGGAAAAAAATGATTGTCTGAAATTGAATAACGAAATTAATTTTCCTAGTATTTGTTTTTTTACAACTCTCTTCGCAAAGTGACAACTGCTTCCTAGACGCTGTTAGATAATCTTTTTGAGAATCCAGATTAAAATCTACGGTTAAGTACCACAAACAAATAAGGAAAAGCTAAGCTAATTTAGCATTAGAGGTTTTTCATTTGGCGTATGAAATGATTTGTCACAGATCTTTGATCATCAAATAACGTAATCATGCATTAAAAAAAAGCAATCGGAAGTGACACGGTCGAGTGAGCGAGAGCAAAAAGCTATATTTCTTTTTGGTTGATCGATCAGCAGGTCTCTCTCTTCCGCGTGACCGGCAAAATTTGAGCTCGCGCGATTAACGAGAGAAAAGAGATGAAAGACTTATTTATATAAAAATGGTGAGTTCTGCCACGATCACGACAGTTTAGTTGAGGAATTAACTCTTTGAACATGGACGCACTCTTTATTAGGCTCGTTTACATTTGCTTATTAATTCCTGTGCTCTCGATCGTTTCGCAAAACGCGCACGGCGGACGTTATGATTTACCAATAACACATGACCTGGTCGTAGCTGAAAGTAAACATCACCATGGTGAACATGGCGAGGGTCATGAACATCATCATCATCATCACGAAGAACACGGTGGTAAGGGTGAAAAGGGTCACCATCATAAGCATCATCATGATAAAGGCGAACATGGAAAACATGATGAGGAACATCACGAGGGTCATCATGATGAACATGGCGGACATCATAAGAAACATCACGATGAAGAGGGTCATCATGGCGAACATCATGAAGCAGAGAAAGGTCATAAGGGAGGTCATCATGGCGAGAAAAAGGGTCATAAAAAAGGCCACAAGACTACTGGATTTCATCACAAAGCACATAAGGATGAATTTCATAAGGAACACAAGTTTTATGATGATTATCATAAGGGTGGACATCATGAAAAGCATGGCCATCATCATGGCCATCATGGCAGCAAGGAGGGACATCATAAAAAGGGTGACAAGCATCACGCTGGACATCATAAGGATGATCATGGAAAGAAAGGTCATAGTTCTAAGGGTCATCATGATGAGGATCATAAAGGTCATCATGGTAAACATGGCCATGATAAGCATCATCATCATCATGAAGAACATGGGAAGAAACACGGACATCATGGGGGAAAGAAACATCATTATAAGAAGGGCTAATGTGATGGGACTGCCTGTACTTTTATAAGGACAATTTATTTTTTTTTAAATATTTTTTTGTACATATGTGTGAAATAAAAAATTTATTTTCGGATAACTTGAGTTGTTTTTCTTCATTATTATATCGTTATAATACATTGGCAAAGGATGGAGTCACTAAAATGATACCAGAAATTACTATAACTTATAGACATTCTATCTAATTATTTAGTAATATACATGGTCATTATAGTATAATGCTAGATAGTATTTTATTTATTATAAGCTTTGAATTGATATTTTAAAATTTTAATTCAAAGTAATATCAAATACTATTTTATAGAAGTAAACAAATGTTTGTTAATACGTTTTTTGTACTTTTTATATACTTTAACAAAGGATTATTTTATGAGTAAAATCTTAGATATATTCAAATTGTGTGCTGTTAATTCTGTGGCTTGAAGGAAAAACCGATTAACTCCTTTTTTAGCAAAATTGAGTTAATGATAATTTTGGATCTTAACAACCTTAAGTTTTTATTTTATGTGTCCACATTTATCGGAATATAGAACTATTACAATACAGAAAGATGAAATAAATAATTTTTCTATATACTTGAATGCAAGATGAAAAAATCAAACGCGTTTTTCTCAAAATTTGTAAAAGTGGAATTAATTGGTTTTTCCTTTAAGCCCCAGAATTATCGAATAATATTTAAACGTGTAGACATTTCACTTAGCTTTATTTTTCAGCTAAAATGTTTAAATATACACGCAAAATTAAATTACATTAAAAATTACTATACTCTACATTAACGCTGACATAATATATTGTTATATTTTATTATATTAT
>JABFPJ010002323.1:0-20131 GCA_022817425.1 Gryon sp. ZL-2020
ACGAGTGACGTAGTCACGAGTGCATGTAATATAGGCTTTACCGCAAGAGTGGGGAAAAACCTATTACGCATGCTTATCCAAGTATGTAAAATATAATGTGCGACAAGGGAGGCAAAGCATCATTACTGCATCATTGTTGTTGCACAATATACTATTGTATAAAAATAAACAAATATTTTTTAATTATCAACATTTTTGCGAAATTAATTTTAAAAACAAATAATAAAACCATTTTTAAACAAAAAAATAGGTTAAGCTTTAACTTAAGCATGGGACTACAATAATATAAAATTACCACAACATCATATAAATTGTTAATTTGATATGTATATTCCTATTTATTTGAATAAAGATTTTTAAACAGAAAAAAAAAAAAAAAGAAAGTTCTCGTCCGATCACTGAAGCTAAGCAGCGCTGAGCGTGGTTAGTACTTGGATGGGTGACCGCCTGGGAATACCACGTGGTTGACTCTCTTTTTTTTTAATTTTATAATTAATTTAGAAACAAATAAATAATTATTTAATAAATTATTACGTTTTTGTAAAATTAATTTTAAAAGCAAAAAATAAAAAAAGGAGTGTCAACACCACGTGGTATTCCCAGGCGGTCACCCATCCAAGTACTAACCACGCTCAGTGCTGCTTAGCTTCAGTGATCGGACGAGAACTGGCGCTTTCAGCGCGATATGAGCGTTGACAGATACTAGCGTTATATTGAACGAATCTCATTCTTCATTATTCTATCGCATCCTCACTCAAGAAAGGATGTTTTTTTCTAATATGTTTCATCAATTATTTTGTATAATTAATTTTTATAAAAATGAATAATCATTTTTTTGATTGAGCGTCTTGTAGAGTCTCCTTTTTTCAATTTTATAACTAATTTTGTATAAAAATAAATAATTATTTTTTAATTATGAACATTTTTGCAAAATTAATTTTAAAAACAAATAATAAACACATTTTTAAACAAAAAAAATAAAAAATTGAGAGTCAACACCACGTGGTATTCCCAGGCGGTCACCCATCCAAGTACTAACCACGCTCAGCGCTGCTTAGCTTCAGTGATCGGACGAGAACTGGCGCTTTCAGCGCGATATGAGCGTTGACATTTGTTAGCGCTATACTGAACGGACTTCATTCTTCAATATTCAGGCGTATCTCCACTTACGAATAAACTTACTGTTCAAATGTTTAATCACTCCACTTATAAAACCAGTTGATATAAGTTTTGAAATTTTGTATTTAAATTATTTAACTAATAAGGACTATTTATGCACATTTTCAGATATGCTTACCGTTAAAATTTTTATGATATTTAGTTTTAGAAATTGAATATTTTAACCGTATACTTCCATAAGGCATGTGTTAAAATATCCAAATTTCTAAGTGTTATATTTTAATAATTAATGCGGAAGGCATACTTTAAATTTTGCATACATATTTGTCTGTTCTTATTTGATATATATGTTAAAAATGAATTGTTTATATTGGATTTAACAAGAGTAAATACTTGTGTCCTACTCCATGATCGAACTTCCTTAAGCATTTATTTAATGTTATCATCTGGATAGTTACTAACAAATTAATTAATTAAACTAAACTAATTTGTTCTAATCCCAATGTGACTAATATCTAAAGACGCTCAGTAAAATAATTAGCTGACACCTTTAAAATTAAAAAAATCATGACAATCATGCAATCAGTTTCCATCGTAATGACTTTAAATTTGAAACAACTTGAAAGGAAAGGACTCTATATTTTTATTTTCATAGTCCCAACATTTTATTTCTTTTCTTTTACATTCAGTAATTTATTTATTACTTGAAAGAAAATGTAGAAAATATTTGAATTTGTTTCAAGTAATAATTACATTATTACATTACCGAATGTACAAGAAATTAGAACTACCGACTCAAAATCAATTTTTCAAATAATTTAATCCTTTCAGAATTAATGAGTTATAAGCATTTGAAAGGTCATGTTTTTTCCCAAAAAAAATAAATAAGCGTAACAAACAGTATGTTATTATTTACTTACAAGAAAAAAACCACAAATACTTTCATGATTTGCATTGATTACCGCCAAATTACATGAAACAAATATTATTGAATGAATTGTTGAAATTAACAATTTTCGTTTACTTGTTCACATTAACGATGAAACATCTTGCTAGTCTCGATGTTCGCAACAAAATGACTCAAAATGTACTGTCAAAGTCAAATTACAGCTAAGCAAAAAAGTGTCGAGAAAAATAGAAAAGACATAAAAAAGGTCCCTCAATATATTTCATTATTTGTTTTGAGAAAAAAGTACTTGTAAATGACGCCGTTTATATGACGAAGAGAGTCGACGGAACACATGTCGAAGAAATTCATGGAAATGTGTTTTCCCTTTGTTTGCATTGCAAACTTTTTTAATACAACAATTTTATGATCAGAAGATTTAAAAATGATTAGTATTTGAATTGATCAACATATGTGTTTGTACAAAAATAAGAATAGTTCTTTGTTTATTTTGCATTCAAAAGTGCACTTTTTGAGCGATCATAAAAATACCAAGATAATTTACTGCCGCCAATATGGGTTTCAACTTTTTGTGATGCAGTGCAGCACGTGTGATTTTTCCCTTTATTATTATATACCAAATTATTTATTTCATTTTCCATTTTATTATATATTTAAGAAAGTAGATGAAATGTTTTTTTACATTTTAGCAAATTCTTTAAAAAAAAAAAATAAATAAATAAAATTCATTGTTTAATTCCTCTTTTTTTTAAACAACTTTCATTTTAGCGCCATTTTAGCAAGCCAATGAGCGTGATTGGCGGGAAACAAAGGCGTTTGTGGAGAGCTTTTTCGTTTGTTTCGCAGCGACTGATAATCCATGGCTGTTACGCAATAAGTGGTAATCGAAGGAAAAGAACGAAGGAACAAAAAAGTACATCGCTGTGAAAGACTTGAGCGCTTTGGCGTTGCTGGAGTGAGTTTAGTTTAGGGAGCGAGGTGAGTTTAAAAATGGCGTTGCGATCGATCTGCCGGTTGTCGATAGATTCGACCTTCAGTCGCTGTGTGCGTTCGAATCATTTGGCGAGCATCGGTCGCGCGACGCAAATCTCCGCTTCTCCGACTTGCTTTCTCCGCAGTTTTGCAACCAAAAGCAGAGCCACCAAAAACACCACCGACATGGGTCTCCCCCGGGTCTTCTTCGACATGACTGCCGATGGCAAACCCATGGGTCGCATCGTCATGGAGGTATCCATAACCTTTTTTCTCTCCCACTTTTCATCCAAAATAAACACATTTCCATTATTTCTCATTTTTTAAATCATTTTTTTGCATTTTCAGCGTCGTCGCATTTTTAACCTCAACTCATAAGAAAAGTCTTTCGTTCAAAATCACTAATCTTCTCAACGACAAGACACACGTTTAGTCAACGGAATTTTCCACTCACATATATATATATATATATATATATATATATCATTATATATATATACATATATATATATATATATATAAGATGAGAAATGTATGTGAGGGATGTGTGTGTGGATGTAAATGTAAAATCAAGTCCATTTCTAATGAAAAGCAACATAATTACTCATTAAATCACATTTATATTCATAATTTGAAAAATATATGCATGTGTGTAACCCACAAAACTCATAGAAACCCATATACACATTGTAACGCATAATCGATGAACCTCACATAATCCATATATTGTATATATCAAAATATAATATTTAATAATTAACAAATTTAAAATAATATTTATAGGTGAATGCTATTAATTTGCAACTTCCAGTTTATTGGTTCCAAAACGAACCCACGGGGTTCTTACAATAGTTATATTGAAAATTTTTTATTGAAATTATTTTAAAAAGAGACTTGATTATAATTTAAAATAATGGAAAATACAAAATGTAATTGAAAATATATAAAAAGATTTAATTATTAAATAAGTTTAGAGGACACTAAATTTTAGCAAAATTATAACCTAGAAAAATATACATGGAAATTATTTTAATTTATTAAATATTATTTAATGCTTATTATTTATTATTAAATTAATATTATATATGAAAAAGTGTACTGCATAATAAATTTTAATCGTGTAATATGATCAAATCAAATTTCACGTTTAATTTTTAATTTGTTGTAAATATGAGATTTTATGAGGAAATAAAGATGTTTCAAAGATATGAAGATACATAAATATTATATATGTATTATTTAATATATAGTTACATATAGTTTTTTTATTTTTAACGGTAATAAAGAAAAAAGACTCAGAACCACGTACTTCTGATTGTAAAATCTCTCACGTTGGCTTTGTTTGACCTTCGCAAATATCTGGAGCGGATTTTGCAGATTATGTAATTGAAACATTTTTTGTTACAATTCTTTTTTATTTCATTGTTTAGTAATTAAAATTGAAAAACCCTTCTTCAAAGGTTATTCAAAATATATTTTTATGTTAGGATTTTGAGGTTTCTACAAAAAGAAAATAATAAATAAATAATAATTAACAAGTTTTTGCAGAAGAAAATTTTTTTTATTTAAAATAAATAAAAGAATTAACTTTTTCTAGAATATTCTATCCTCCTTCTTTTCTCATCAAAGAAGTAATTTCCTTGGAATTTAGGTTAGTGTCTGATTTATAGTTTTTGGTCTTTTTAAAGGACAATAAATTCCTTCAAACTACTTTTTTTCCTCGTTCATCATTTTTCTTAATGAATAATAATAAAACTATCGATTTTATGTACAAAGCTCGTTTACTGACCTACATTTTATTGTACAATGCAAATTATTTGTCATTTATTGATTAAGTAAGCAAACACGTGGGATAGAAAAAAGTTCAAGTTTACTAATAGATAGATTTGCTTTGTTTCAATTATTCAACTCATTTTTTTCAATATTATGTTAACTAAATAACTTCTTAATTGAAATTTAATGATTTCAGCAAATGGTAGTTTCATAAGTAAGAAATCACATTTTTATGAATGATTTTGAAATGAAAATGTTGAAATTTAAAAATATCAGGAGCACGTGTTTGAAGAATCAGAGGAGTGTTTGAATGCGTTGAAAAAGCACTTCCTTAATTACAATTCAAATATGGAAATAGTCTTTTCAGTTGTAATTTTTTCATTTGCAAATTGCCGATATAATTGAACAATATTCGTACTCTTTCCTCTGCAAATCTATCTTTTCAATTACACTTTATTATTGTTATTATTTTTATTATTATTATATTTTATTCAACAATTTTTAGCACAACTTTTATATTTAACAACTTTAAATTATAACGAAAACTTAAAAAATTACAATGTTAACTAATTCTTTAACTTTGAACTAAGTATAACAATATTAATTATTAAATGCTTCTCAGTGTAATTAAAGTAACTGAATTCATTTTTTAATTACAATTCTAGAGAATTACTGGAGATTTATTGGAAAATTAATAATAAATAATTATGTAATAAAACTTTACTGGTAATTTATAATTATAATATAGATAATATATAATATAAATATATATATATAATATATTATAATATATAATAATATAATAATAATAAATAAATAAATAAATAAACAAAAATAAAAAAATAATAAATAATATAAAAAATAATCCTATACTAATAAAATTAACAAAACTTTTCTAGCAATTTATAATAAAAATATTTTTTTTTTATAGTTACGAAGTGACGTAGTGCCAAAAACGGCGGAAAACTTCCGTGCACTTTGCACCGGTGAGATGGGTTTCGGTTACAAAGGCAGCACCTTCCATCGCGTGATCCCGAACTTTATGTGCCAAGGTGGCGACTTCACCAACCACAACGGTACTGGCGGCAAGTCCATCTACGGCACCCGATTCGAAGACGAGAACTTCGAACTCAAACACACCGAGCCGGGTATTCTGTCCATGGCCAACGCTGGACCCAACACCAACGGCAGCCAGTTCTTCATCACCACTTCGACCACCAACTGGCTCGATGGCAAGCACGTTGTGTTTGGCAAGGTTGTCGAAGGCATGGATGTCGTCAGAAAGGTGCTTTGAGTTTTTAAGTTTTAGGCCAATTCAGAGTTTGCAATTCAGTTGAAAAACACATGTTTTTAAAGTCATTTTTTGATAAAAATGTTGAAAAATATGAATTCTGAAATTTAAAGAAACGTTGAAAGTAAATTTTACTTAAAAACAAGTTAAGTGTATATGGAATCCCTATATAATTAACTTGTTTTTCTTTCCACAACATAAATAAATGTATTATATATACACTAATACTAACGTATTATATATATTAATATTAATATCAATAATACTAATTAAAAAGTAACTAAATTAGTAAATAAAATAATTAACTGAATGAACTAACAATAGTTACTAAAATAATCTACATTATTTTAGTAACTTCAAACTAAATTGATTTGATTAATTTAGAAATTTAATTTAAATAAAAAATCAAATTAATAATTTAATTTGTAAAAATAATATATTCAGTAAATTATCTAACTAAATTAATATTTTAAGTATTAATTGAACTAATTTTATGATTTTGTTATTTCCAACTTAAGTTTTAATTTATATAAATATATATAAATTATTAATAATAATTTGTTATAATAATTATTAAATTATTAATTATTATTGAAAATGAAAATTTAAATTTATTTTATTTAAAATTAATTATTAATCAATTATTAATTTATTACAATAAAATTTAGCTAATGTTAATATATTAACTTGAATACTCCAATTACTAACAAGCAAAAAAAACACAAAACACAACTAATAAAACTACTTTAATTAATTTTTTTAATGAATTAATCAAATTAATTACTAAAGTAACATTTTTTATTTCTTCAGAGTATTCAGTTTTGATTAAGTATCAGTTTTCACTATATTTCACTTTCTTCTCAATATCCCATAATCCTACTATTTATACTATATAAAATATAAATTCAAAAAGAAAAATTAAATAATTAGAAAATAAATTTAAATACGTTTTTATAATAAACTAATAATTTTGAATTGTTTTCAGCTGGAAGCACTTGGCTCACAAAGCGGAAAAACCTTCAAGAAAATCGTCGTTCAAGATAGCGGAGAACTCAAATAAATCCCAACAAAAAAACTTCAACTTAAGCCTCTGACTAAAAAAAGATGAAAAAAAAAAAACGTTTGCATTTTTAGTTGCATGTGTCTTTATACATAATAAATATCTCTCCAATCAGTATAAAAGTATATAAAATAAAACAGAATAATAAAAGTGTCATAAAAGCAATTTTTGTTATTTCGATTTTTCACATTGTAAGTCATCTTGTAACTTAACATTGTGTTATTGTAATTATTCTGTATTGATAAAAAAAAACCCTTTGTGCACAAAAATGAACATTTTTTAAAAATAAAAGTCTCAACTATTTATTTGTCTTTTTTATTATTGAACCATTTTGATTAATTATTACAACAAATTAAGTTTATTTAATAATTTAAAAACATTTTAATTAAAATTTAAACGCAGTTTTTATAATTGAATTTAAAAATTGTATTTTTTTAAATTCAATTTATTATTCGATTAAAAGAATAAATAAGAGGAAGGGAAAAAAGAAAATCTGAGTTTTTAACATTGAAGGTTTATTGGGCAACATTGGTAATATTTTAAGAATGTTTATTGTGCACACATTTTGCTTCTTTAGTTATAATTATATGAATACATATACGTATATATATAACAGACCAATCTGATTATCTTTTTGTAGGCAAAATCGCTTGTTTTATATTTCCATTTTTTTCCTCGTTTAAAAATATCTCTTCTTTCAAATCAATATTTTCTTATACATAAATATAATTTTTTCTTTTTTCATAAAAATGTTATGCTTTTTTTAAATCAATGTTTAAAATAAATTTTCTCATATAATTTTTTATTATAATCAAAGTAACCTTTTTTGTGTAACACTTTAAATGATTTCAGTTCTTTAAACAGTAATTGGAATGTTGGATTTTTTAAAATAAAAATCAACGCAAAGTTTGATTTGAGAATGAAAATATTTTCAAAAAAAAGTTGAATTATTCGATTGATCTATTAAATTTTAAATGTATTTACAGACATTATCGTACATTACTATAGAACAGTTTATTTTTCTTTTTTTTTATTGTAATTCAACAGTCTTATTCTATACACTTATGTTTATTCAATAAATATTTAAATAAATTATCTCCTTTAGTTTAACAATCCACTAAACATTAATATTGCGTATTTCAAGAGTAGGCATTGAATTTAGTTTTTTCATATAAAATTAATTGATTTAAAACATACAATAAAAAAATAAATATAAGAAATAAATTAAATAATTGTTTTAAATAAAATGACTTTTTTTCTTTATCACATTTCATATATTTTTACACCTTTGTCCAGCAAAGGTTCACAATTGTGCTACTTTCATTTCAGTAATAAATAAATGTTTTGAAATAAAATAACAAAATAAATAAATAATGAATTCGATTTAAAAATAAAAAATATATAACAAAATTAAAAATGAATAAATGAAAATAAAATAAAAAAATAACATTTGGCTAACATTTTGAACAATTATCGAAGTTACATTTGTACATACAGCTTTTTTTCATTTGATTGATTAAGCTAAGGAAAAGTCACATTTTTGCATCATTTTGCAGGAATACTTTTTGAAAAAGAAAACTTTTTTTTATATTTTGTTCCTTCTTTAGTTATACAAATATGTATATGGAAGAATAGTAATTGGACTAAGAAAGTTGAAAAACGTTCTAAAATAAGCTCATATAAAATAAGGCTCGTTCCAAAAGAAATACAAAAATGTAACATATGTTTGGCATTTTTACATTTAAAGTCACTTTATTCTTCTATCATCAAAAAACACATTTTTTAAATTTTATTTAATTTCTTTAAAACAAATTATTTTAATTTAATTATCTTGTAATTAATAAATTAAAATACAAATTGATTTCAAATTTTCTTGATGATAGAAGGAAAAAGATGTATTTTATTGTTGAAAAAATGGGATACAAATTGTGAGAAAATTATTTGACAAAAAGGTCTTTGAGAGACGAACAAATGGAAGGTTCGCACGAATTCTTTTCGTCTTTGTCTTCGTCTTTGTTTCCGCCGGAAAACCAACTACTGACTTTTTCCGTAATTGCGCGGGTCGCTTTTCCCGGGGAAACGGCCGGTTTTGAGTTGTTCGGAGTTTCGCAGTCGTTGTCCCGCTGCGATGTTAGAAACTCTTCTATCACGTTTCCGAACACCTGCAATTAGGTCATTATTTTTAATTTTGCTCCATTATGAGTGTAATTTTTAATTATTCATTTACGAACATACTCGAAATTACCCAAAATAAATCCACGTTATACGAAAATATCCGAACTCATCCGAAGTAAATTCGAACATATACAAACATACTCGAAGTGAATCAATACTTATACGAACATATCCGAACTCACCCGAAATATAAATTCAAACATATACGAACATAGTCGAAATTAATCCAAATTTGTGCGAATATAACCGGACATATTCAAAGTGAATGCGAATACACCTGAATATACCCGATGTGAATTGGAACTAATTTCGAACTACTTTTCTATATCATAATCGGGTTCACATCGGGTAAGTTCGGATACGTTTGTGTGTCGTCGAATTAGTTTGGGTATATTTGGGTTAATTGTTTGATTATGTTTACATTCATTTCGAATGAGTTCAGATATAGTTGGATTAACTTCGGGTATGTTTGGGGATATTCGGATTCACCTGTCGGGTATGTTTGTACACTTTGGAATTAATTTCGCATTTTTTAAATGTAATTTTTCAAAAATGTCTGTTTTAATATGTTCTATTTATTCGAAATGAATTGAATAATTTATTTGAATATTTGAATGTACTTAAATATAGAAATGTAGGAAGTATTCAAAGTATTTATACTAATTATTCAAATGTTTTATTTATGAATCTAATCTTATATTCTCCACGTTATTATTAAATCATCATTGAAAATTTCAATGTCACGATAAGGTCTTCATTTTAATCTAAGTTTAAAAAAAAAAGATTGACGAAAATACAAATGAAATGTTTCAACAGCAGTTTCAACATTCGACCAATTTGTAACCATTTGTCATACTTTAAATTGATTTGTCAAACAGTTTTCAGACTGATTTATTTTAAAGCTTTTTTTTCTATTTCAATTATTATTTATTAAATGATTAAATGCCATTTTTTTCGTTAATTATTTGATCGAGAAAAATAGTAATTATTAGTTTATCGACGTTTTAATTAGCTTTAAAATGTAAAAGTACGTCTTCGAGAGATTTTAATCGTGATTGATTTTTAGTCTATAAATAATTAGTTTAGTTAGTAACTTTAGTTAGATAAATTAGTAAATGTTGTTAGTTGGTTTAGTTAGTTTAGTTAAAAACTTTACTTAGTCATGAAATTCATTCAGACTATTTCTTGATATAAGTAGAATAGTCTGAATCGATTCCACGTTTTAAAAATGTGTAGAATTTGTTTATTTAAAGAAGCCGTTTTTGTAAACAAATTTTGCCTTAATTTTACTAAAGTAATTTAAGAATCACCTTAAGTTACTTTAGTAAATTTGAGTAGTTAGTAATTTTAGTTTAATTACTACACAATGTTATTTTAGGTAATTACTTTATTTTTGTTACTTTTGTTATTAGCTTAACTTAGTTACTTCTGTTACATAACTTATTTAGTTTAGTCAGTTCAGTGAAAACATTTGATTACTAAATCTATTTTTTTAGGTTGAGTTATTTCAGTTATTTTAGCCATAATCCACATGCAAAGACACTTTTGCATACCTGCGCGTCGACTTTGGTCCCCGAGATATCATCCCAAATGATATCTTTGCTCTTGGCCTCCAATTCCTTTGTGGGCGAAGTCTTGCCGAGGGTCTCCTTCACCGCCTTCACCACCTTGTACTTTTCAAAGTTAAACTTGGTCGAGAGGACATCCTCGTCCTTCTGCTTCTTCGCCATCGGCTGATGTCTCTTCACAAACCAATTCGAATTCGGCGTCTTCATCGAACTCGAATTTGCCTGCTGATTTGCCGTGCCATGCAAAATGGAAACGTCGAAACTGTTGGATCGAAAGCTCTTCAGCAGACTTCGCTTCTGCTCGGCACTTTTCGTTTCCTTGGTCGTGACTTCTTCGCCGCATTTGTTGATTTCCGTGGCCGAAGAGGTTAAGGAGCTGAGGATCGAGATGAGGTCTGTATTTGAGCAAACGATTCCCGACGCTGGCATCCTCGGCATTTCGGACGCCCTTCGACGTAAAGAAGACGTTGATGTTGCAGGTGACGTCAAAAGTTCCGAGTAACGTCGATTTTGTTGTGTGTAGCGTTGCGTTGAGGAACCGTTGCCTTCCAGCGGCTGCACTTCGCAGATCCGCTCGCGGGACGGAGTCTTCCACATCTTCAGTCGGACCTTGAACCAATGGAAGGGAGCGTCAGAAATAGATCGGCGCTATGTTTCTGTACAGGGTATTCCGTCAAAAGTGTAACAAAGATATATTTCTAAACTGCGTATCGAATCCTAAACATTGACCGAAATAATAAGGCTTTATCGTTGACAACATTTTGCAGTGCGATTCCAATTATAACCTTCCCGCCATCTTAAATGGTGTGATCGCAAACTAATACTATTGTGGGTTAATAAAGGATGCACTTATTTTACTTTAATAAAAATGTTCAAAAATATGACATTTTTCACTTAAAGTATCTCTTTTTAAAACATACGGAAATGAAGACAGTTAAAGTCAAAGTTCAAAACATTGGATTTCAACTGTCTGTCCTTCATTAATACAAAATATTATTAGCTTCCGAACACGCCATCATTGTCTTGTTTTATTAAAATACACTTTGATCCTTTTCTTTTATATTAAATTTTTCATGTGGATAGATTTAGAAACGAAAAAAAAATGGTAACTTCAAATCCTGATTATGGCACCAAAAACTTAAGACCCTACATTATAAAAAAATGCTTACTTAGGGGGGCCATTTCAATTTTCTCATTCATTTTCTCCATTTCATCGAATAAATATTGAATACAACAATTTAAATGAGCGTTTTTCCTCACTTCAACAAAATTGAACGTACGTTTGCATCTTTGATTTGAGATATGATTTTGCTCTGTCATGCACGAGCACGTATAAATATAATATATAGAATAATAAAACACATATCTCATGTTTTCTATCTGTCGTGTGAAATACAATTTACATTTATCACAGACCAAGAATACATCAATTTTAAATAATAATTTCCGACTGATCTTAACTGATTTTCATTTTTTGATGTGTAACAATCACAAATCACCAGCAAAATGTGTCAAACAAATATTAAAATGTTATTTAATGAATCCGAATTATTTGATCACATTATGCTTTTGTTGTTCATTTCAAATTATCTGACAAAAAGTCAGATATCAAAATGTCGTGAATTGTAAAATCAAATGAAATTTGCCTTCTTTTATATCATAAAAGATTTGCTAACAAATTGAAATATATCTTTCACATGTTAAATTATTAATGAAATCAAAAGAAAATTTGTTCAATTATATTAGTAAAGTTTGCATGTAATTAATAATGTTGTACAACATTTAGTAGCTTTTAAATCACAAAAGCTTCCATAAAATCATAAAGCCATTTAAACTTTTCAACATGAAATGCAACAGTCAAAGTCTGCACATATACATTAACAATTTATATCGCATTTTGAGGAATATTTAAATGACATCATAAAAGACACATTTAAGAATAATATATTAACTTTGTTTTATGGCACATTTTATCTTTATATCTTTTTATACAGCAATTTAAGAGATGTCAAGTCTATTGAATTTTTAGCATCGTTATCGACTTTTATGGATGTTTTCCGAGTAATTTCTTATCTTATTCATAACAGTTAAAAAGTATCTTTTTCTCATACGTGTATTGAAAACACATCTTTTCTTCCCTCAAAAGTAGGACGAAAGTGGCACTTTCTCTCCCTCGAGAGGAATAGTATATTACGCAACAAGGGAGATAAAATCGGGAATCCTCGTGGTTACAAACCTCGCCTACGGCTGGGCTTGTAAACTCCGCTCGGGAAACGGAATTCTGATTATCTGCAATGTTGCGTACGATATTTTTCGTTATGAGGGAGGGAATAATGCCATTTTCCGAAAACTCCGTAGGGAGGGAAAGGGTATTTTCCACGAGGCAATTTGTAGCACGAGCCGTTGCAGCCCGAGGTCAGTTTGCAATGTATCTCCCTAGTTGCGGAATATACTATTTTTTTTCTCAACTCTTTTTATTTTGGAGCTGCAGTAAATATAATACTCAATGTTGATACTTCTTCTTTTATAGAGAACTTTCTTTTAGGCAACGAAATATGTACACTAAATCTAATATGGCGTACCAAATATTAAATAGTCTAATAATTGTTATATTTAAAATATTTTCGATAGCCTAAATATACCTAAAATAAGCTATCAAAATATACCTTTCTCGCGTTGATGTGTGCGATGTCGTCCATGATGTCCAACTGAAGGTTGTGCGTACTTCCACTGTTACTTGGTGGACCGGAAATTCCCGAGGCACCGGAGTCCCGTCGGCTGCCAAATATTCGAGCATTGCCCAACGGAAAGGCGGCAATTGACTCACGCCGATTGTGACCAAATAGAGTGAGTGGAACTTTGGATATCGTCACCACCGAGTGTCTTCGCCCGCCTGGTTGCGGACCCGGGGCTTGTGAAAGCGTCGCCAAAAATGTCGCCTGTCGCGGCGATGGTCCCGAACCCTCGCCTCCTCGTTCGCTCAGTCGACGTACCTAAAATCAATTCAACAAATATTTGTATCAATAGATTTCATTTAGTAAACTTATTCTTTTCTATAGTAGATTCTAATAGAAAACAAAGTAAATGCGCGTCCACCATATTGACATTGTGATGGAGATCTCCATATCCTATAATAAAAAGTTGGTGGCACCTTAAAGTTGGCTACAAGTCGTCAATTCCAAGAAGTCCGATTGTTGTCGATCTATTAGTCGTGTGATTGGTTAAAAAAACAAAGGAATGGTATAGTTCATTTGAAAATTGTCTCGGAGGCGCGCGTAGCGCGCCTTTTGCCTCTAGTCTAAATATAATTCCAAAGATTATTATAACTTAACTGTCTATGTTTTATAACTTTGCAGTCAGTGTACTGAGATTCGTAACTATCGTTCTTCTATTATGTTGTAACTATAACTTAACACAAAAACGATTGAAAGTATATTTTCACCGTCTCGTCCTTGAGATCAAGTGTAGTTACGATTATTTGTTCAGAACCATCAAAATTAAAATTTTTGACCTCGAAAGTGTCCGTCATCACATAATTATTTTTAAAACTACAAATGGCAAAGTTATGGTAGGATTATGAGGGAGGGAGTTGATCTTTTCGGAGTTAAATTCGTCCGATCATTTAATTGTACTTCAACATCTCATCCTCAAGATCAAGTGTAGACGTTTAAAGTCATTGCAATAATATGTACATATTTTATTTATCACCTTTAACTATAAATTTTCAACATTTGTATGATTTTTAAAATGTAAAATAAAGTATTATATTATAATTTTAATTATAAAAACACATGAATAAAAATTAATAATTGACACAAAAACTCTATTCATCTAAGATCGTTGACGCAAAGCTTTGGTCAATCAATGGTCGATTGTAAAATCTTGAAAATGTAGACGATCCATTGGTCCATCCAGCCGTTTTGCAAACTTCGTTGATGGAGGCGTCTTGCCTTAATACTGCCGAGCTTTTCGTCAGTACTAACTTAATCTATCGGCTTATCGTCTAAGTTGTTGCAGCTCTGTGTAGTTTCTTGACTGTTATTAATAATCTCGATTCTTCTTTTAGACGAAGAATGACTGGTGATGTCCTCGTTTTGACGTTTTGATATTTTCGTGGATGGCTGTTCTGCTGTAAGAGCTAAAAGGGTTACCAGATTCAATGTTAATTTTTCTGACGAAGCATTTTGGTTTATAATTGTTATCGAAAGTTATAGAAGCACTGTTTCAGAGTCTCACGTAACATTATATTTTGGTTTTGGAAGTTTTAGAATGAAGCGACTCCTTTACAGAATCTATTAATAATAGTTTAGTAAATTAATAATAATTACTAAATCCTTCTTTAATATAAATGAAAATGCCGATCATTGAGTATTTATACTATTGTAGCTGGCACCCTTGTTCAGCTCGCGTTGGAAAATTTGTAGAATCTGTGTTATACCCGCGTGGGAAAAATAGTCTGGCCAGAGTATGGATGAAGTCTGGATAACAGTCTGGTGAAAGTTTGTGGTTTGGTAATGGCTGGATAAAGTCTGGTTAATGTATGGCAAGAGCTGGATAACAAGTCCGGATACATTAGTACAAAATACGGTATGGTTTTGGTCTAGTTATGGTCCGGCTGTGTATGGCGAGACGTCTGGAATAGTACGGCGACAAATCTGAAATAGTATGACAATATGTCAGGCAGAGAATGGATTATGTCTAGGAGTCCATACTATTTACAGTCTGGATTAGCATTGTTTCCCAAACGTATCCAAAAAAATAGTGTCTGCAGACACTATTTTTCTATTCCACCGGTCCGGATAAAAACTGGTATTGCATGGTAAAATGTATGGCTGAGTATGGATAAATATTTCACCAGACTAGATGACCAGATGTTTTCAGCCTCGTCATAAATAGTATGGTACAAGTCTGGCGACGTATGGCAACAGTCCAGGTATGTCTGGCAAAATAGTATGGCAATTAATCTGGCAGCGTCTGGAAAAAAAATTGCCCTAGGATCCAGACTAATCCAGACTAATTTTTATTTTTTTATTAATTTTTTTAGAAATTCAAGCGGGAATTGAACTTGGGAGTCATCAGTTATTAGTCTGGACATTTTTCCACTGGGCTGTGGTCACTTATACAGAATTAGAATTACTTTTAACATATTCAAGAACCAGACAATGGCCAGACCTTAAGTAATATTTTAATACTTAATATTTTAATCTAACTTTCTATTAATTTTTCAAACAGTTCCGAACCTGTTGAGCTTATCTCTCGATCATTGCCTATAGTAACTGAAGATTTTTTCCGCTGATGATACTTTGTTTTATGTTTCTTATGTTTTCAAGAAGCCGCTTTAACCGACGAAGTCCCCATGTTTCTTCTTTCCACGTTTAATTATTTAATAAAAACGATTTCTTTGTTTGCTCGTTTGCAAAGTTGTTAACGGTTTTGCACAGAAAAAGGTAATGAAGTTCGCTGCAACGCACACGTGATGGCGGCACTTTGACGGCGGGATATTTGAATTCATTGAAATAGCTGTAATGGTTTTGAGCAGACAGTCGTAACTACACTTGATTTCGAGGACGAGACGATGAAGTATAATTGCACGATTATCAAATCTGTGATAATTTTCCATCAATCAGGATCATGTAGTAAGACCAACAAGATCATTCACCATTGTGTTTAAAGTTAAAACTTGAAAAGGTAATGTTAACTGTATGAGCTTGCATTATATTATTAAAGGTTAGATGAATGACTTTTCTTAGGTTAGTCTATCTCTATTTTGATTTCCGTGTAGAAAACGATATATGTTTAAATACTGTCGACAAGTTCGAGCAAATTGCAGTTGGAAAACTGTTTATAGCTCTGACAGTTAGATTAACTACTGCTGAAAACATTGTGTAACTCTAATACATCGACAAGTTTAAGTTTAATGACTGCACCGAGTCAGTGAACCTAAAAGACGTATAGTCGTCGATTACGTTACGTCAACTGCAAATCGAAAATAACGTTATTCTATTTTTTCCTGCTGCAGAATTATTTTAGTTATGCAAATTTGATGCAAACGTGAGCGCGCCTTTAAACCTCAGCCGAAGCAATTTATTGATTGCAAAATGAGTTCTATTTTGAATCGCATTTTTTATTACGTGCACAATCTAATTATTATTTCATGATTTTCTGTTTGCCGGAAGAAAATTTTCGGTTTTTGTATAAAATAATAACGTCGGCCTAATTGAACTTGAATATTAACGCTCAATGAAACCCGTGCTTTTGCTACGTTCGCAGTTTGATAACGCAAAGTAATTTAAGTGTAATTTGCGATATAATTGTATTAGCTTCTAAGTAAATAATTACGTAATATTATCTGCAGATTACAGTAAAGTTTTGCTCTGATTAATTTTGATTTGAATCAAATATGTTCAAACGTCATATTTAAACTTCTGGTAAAGTGAAACAATAAATAATTATAATATTGAATTGGTCCATTATCATAAAACATAACTGAAATAATTGTTGTAATTTAAAGCGTTATTTATATTGTTATTATCGAAAACATGGAGGATTATTTTCGAACAATAAAGGATTAATATGACATCATTAAACACAATTTACATTATTATTTATTCGTATTCATAAATATATATACTTATCAAATGACATTCATTTATAATTAAATAACTAAGAGGAATCCAAATATTGATTTTTGTCTTCGTTTTATTTAATAGCTATATTATTTCAACGGATATTCCGTAATTGAAAATCTCAGAGTCATTTTCTTTTAAAGACTTTTATAAGGTATACTATATATATATACTAAAAAAGTAGCTTTAGAATTTATTGGAGTTTGACTTTTCTTAGATATTATGTTTTTGTTAGCAAATTGTGAAATCATCGCTCAAAATGACTTTAAATTTCAAAATGTAGAATTTTAGAAACAACATTTTATTGCATTACTTTCCCAATTTTTTAAAAATCTGTTTCATTATTTTTTTGTTACTTTCTGACGTTCCTTCAATTTTTTCGATTGCTTTATTCATTTCAGTTTTCTCAATGTCATTAATTAGTTTCAAAGTCGTCACAAATTCAATATTTTATTAGAGTGCCAAGTAGCTGAATTAAAAATATTTTCAAGTAAAGTATCCTAATGTATTTGACCATGTTAATTGATATCAACGTCTTTTATTAAGAAAAAACGTTTAGTAATTAAGGTGTACTAATAGTATAAAGATTATATAAATGATGATTTGTGGTGTTCAGTTACTTTTATGATAGTGTAATTTAGGTCTAAAGGTGGCAATATTTACACTTAGTTAGTACCCAGTAAATGAACACCAACTTTACACCAAAAGGACTATACATTTTTTGTTCATGAATATGTACTGCTAATAATGTAAGTGTAATTAAAGTGCATTTTAGAATATATTACAACTATATAAAAAAAATCATTTTTTAAATGTGAACTTGGATAAAAATAATTTAAAATAGTTTTATGAAATGCATTTAATCTACAATTTTATTTAAGTCAATTTATTGTATTATATTTCTAGCCTAATTTACACTATAACATTGTTTCCTTGTTTGTCGATTTTTAATGTGTAAAAATATTTACACCTATTGAATATTCTGGATACACCTTGCTGATTTTCAAGTTCATGTATTGAAAATGTATTAACCCAGTGAACCAAGCGTGGGATTCAAAATACAGTCAAATACTTTGGACTCAATGGCAGCAGTTTGAATTTGTGCATATTATGCCGTACTTCCATGCCTTGCTATTCCCTAATTTTTGCCTTCCTCTTGCAAAATTCATACCACACAGAAAATAATAATGTAACACATTTTACTACTTTTTTTAATAATGAAGTATTATTCGATTAAAAGATCAAAATATTGTCTGCTTTAATAATATCATTTAAATAATTAAATATGAAAATTTATTATAGATCCTATTCTTTTTATAACATTTCTGTACATTTTTACTAAACCTGGCTTACAAGTATTGTTTTTATACCAATAATATCACACTATTAGAAAATGTAGTCAATTTTGTGAGATTATTTGTTTCCGTGCAGTCTTGTGCCACATATTTTCCACTCTTTTGTCTTCTTTTTGCCATATATTTTTTTCCACACGGATTATTATCGGACGTTTTAATTATATAAATGTAGATCAAAAGTGTAGATACAGACCCTGTTAAATATATGTTATGGGTCAAAGTGTTTGACTAAATATTGACTAAATAATGATTATTATTTATTTAAATTTGGCTACCAACGTAATATTGTAATCTGCAATAAATAAATAATTTAAACGGTAAAATTTGGTTTAACATCAAAACGTGGAGTTCGCAGAAAAATGAAAACAAAAACACTTTTTAAAAAAGTGATCGTGGAGAGAAACATAAGTATTATTACAATATAGTATTTATATATTTATAAGTTTATTACAATATTATTAAATATGAATGTAATACATTTTAGCAAGAACTAAATTTATTTCTGTGTTATTCAGTAACTCTATTTAATTGTTTTATGAAAGTAGCATAATAAACAAGTGTATAATAATAAATAATTTTATTATTATTAAATTTACTTATAAATTATTTATTTAACCTTATTTTAATTAATTAATTAATTTTCTTAAAATACATAATTTATTTTCAAACATTTACTAACTAATAACATTGTCCAAACATTGATTCAAAATTGAACAATTGAGAATATAATATAATTCAGAATTTTAAACGGTTTAATTGCTCAAACTTTACTTTCATCATATGGTAAATTAGTGTAAGCTTTAAATTCAACCAATTTACTTTTCAAGTTCTTTGCAAATATTACTTAATAATTTTTACACTTTGATCAATTGTTGCGTTAAAATAGGGACGCAAAAGCGGTCACTTTTTAGTCAAACGAATTCAGTTACACTGACTTTATTTTGAATAATTCTTGACTGCTTTTGGTTTATTGTAAAAGTGAGTTTATATATAATATATCTGAAAATCAAAATTTATAGTAGAGCCATTTAAGGGGTGGTACAAGAAGTCCGAAAAAAATGTCCCGATATGATAGTTGTCCCGAAAGAAGGACTGCAAGCCGACTAAACGAAAAACTATTGTATGATCAGACATTGCTTAATATTATAAATAAAAAATGAGGCTTGTCGTAAAATTAAAAATTATTATATCTAGATGAGATAGTTGTATCGAAATAAAGTGCAGCCGTGTACAAAGCTGAGAGACTCTTTATTATTACGATTAGTTATACATTAGATTAAAAATT
>JABFPJ010002324.1:0-20128 GCA_022817425.1 Gryon sp. ZL-2020
ATCTGGACCAAAACTGGTTACCGCGTCATGGTTAACATATGGGTGGTCTTATCGGGCCCTAATCTGGTAACCATGCCATAGCCACATCTTGACCATACACAATCAAAGTTATAGGTAAGTAGCGATATTTAGTTATCATTTCTAAGAGCTTCGGTAGTCCAGTGGTTAAGTCATATACTTACAAACTTGAAGAACACGAGTTCAAATCCTATATCTGAAAATTTTTTTCATTCATTATAAAGAAACCACATCGGATCCCGATCAGGGCCCAACATGGTTTCCTAATTTGACGTCATTTTTATGAGTTTGCCTGATCGGGACCATATGAATGCCACATATGTTACATCCATATGCAACGCCACACCTGGAAAACACATCTGGGCCTGCTAGGGTAGTATGGTTTCTATGTTGGGCCCACAATTTAACCCGATGTCAATTTCTACTAGGGATATATAGATTATATATGAATAATTTATGGAAAGCATATAGATCATATATATATGATCAAAATACATGGATCTTATATGAGCAATATAAAGAAAATATAAGGACAATATATAGACGATATATGTTTTGAATTATAAGAACTCACAAAGGAAAAGACATTTACGACTGGAAAATTCTCATAATTGCCATTGGACGAATTACAAATAACGGTTATTCACCGTCACCAACACCACAGTTAATTCACGTACTCAATTTTTAATTAACTAAAACATATCGCAGTGGCCAAGAAAACACTGTACACATACATGATTATCAATGATTGTCTTTTCTTGTCCTTTTTATCAACTTTTTTCGTACGCTCTCGCTATATATATACTCAGTATCATAACACTCAACGTGTGTATATTTTATAACCGTTATGACTGCGTATGAATTGTTATCATTACGCCCGGCATTATCGTTATTAATACAACGCATCGCGAGACATGTATATTATTATTTTTGCTAATTCTTTTTATGTTAAACAACGGGACAAGCGTTTTCACGTTGCTATTTGTTATACAAAAACATAAGAATTTGCACAAACAAAAAATTACCGTACAAAATAAGTTAATTAGTTATTACAAATGTTTATACGAAATTAATTTGCACAAACTAAATTGGCCATATCGAGTTCAACTCAGACAATTAGTTTCCTTTCTTAACTTAATTATACGTATTAAATCCAATAAAAAGTGCATTTATTTCAATTCGCTGCGAAAAATAGTTAGTCAAAATAACCGTTTGTTTAGTCTAAGTAATTATTTATCAGATATAAAATGTGACTATTCGTTTTTCTCAGCGCAATAAATCAGTGCCCTTTTTTTTCGTATCGTTACAAAATAATTAGCGATTACTGTCCGCGAAACTTGTTATAACTGTGCACGGAGAAATTGTTTCGTATCGTTGATGGTGTGTTTACACGACCATTATTCAAACCTGCCGATTACTCTTAATTATCGGCTCGTATGTCCTTTCGTCGAAAATTAATAAGACTCACGAACGCAAAAAAGTTCTAATAACCGTTCTATTAACCAAAAAAAATGTTGGTATTGAGCCAATGGTGAGAAATGGCCGAAGTCTGGCACAGTACCGGCAAACAATGGCTGGCAAAATGTACTGTTTCGGTACATATTTTCCGCAAAAAATTACTGATTGTAGGGCCAACGGTTGTCTATAGATGAATAACGTTCGTTGGCAGAACACTGGCACAGTACTGGCAAACAACGGTTGGCAACTTTTACTGTGACCGTACATATTCGCAGCAAATAATATACTGTCCTAATGGTATTGCAAACGGTTGTCTATGGAAGAATAACATTCGTTGGCCGAATACTGGCACAGTACTTGTTCATACTTAAAATTTGTTAAAAATAAAATTTCAATTTATAAAAACTGTATAAGGTGAATGTTAATTAAGTTTTTTTTTAATTATGTGCTAAATATATCGCAAATGCTAAAGAAGTTATAAAAAGTTATTACGTCATTATCAAAACTATTTAATTTCAACCACAGGCCCAGTACTGGCTCAGTACTGGCTCTGGCCTAGAGCAAAGCTTCAGTAATATTAATTTGACATAGAGAAAAACAAATATAGAATAAAAAGAAAACACTGGCAGCCAGTACTGGGCCATTGTTGGGCCAGTATTGGGCCAGTATTGGCCCAGTACTGGCTGCCAGTCGTTGAAATCTGTATATGCCAGAGTATATTAGCATTCCATCCCACTGCTGGCTCGTACTCCATTGACAACGGTTACCCAACGGTGTGCCAGTACAGTGCCAATGCTGAGCCATTCGACAATTTCCGTTTGAGTATCGCATGTTAGACACATTTAGAAAGATTTTGCAACAGAATCGTCCCACGGAACCAAAAACAATGATGGCGGCAGGTACGTTGGATACAATGAACGCGCGGATTACGAATACGTTCGATGGCAAAGTTTTCATCGGAAAAGATGAATATCTGATATGGGAAGGCTGACTGTGTGAATGCAAAACACGCCTCTCGGTGTATTTCGTCGCCCGAAAACGTGTAATGATGCATGGGTAGGCTACTCGGTGCTGTACGATCGTGCGGTGCACTTTCCAATCCGTTGCAAAATAGAGCGATCTAGTTCAATTGTATTTAATTTGCATCGCTTAATTTTAGCCTAAATAAAGTTATTTTGTAGGAGCGCTGCTTAGAAATTGTTTGCTTGATTAATGGGATAATTGGCGGTGTTGAATTTCATTGTCAGTGTGTTTTGCGATCATTAAAATTGCAGCAAGTAATTTGATATATAGATACACTTATAGACTTACAGTTACACTTATGGATACTGTATGGTATAGACCTTTATATCGTTTTATTTATAATTGTGCATTTACTTATTTTAATGATTATTATTAATTTTTTTGCATTTTATTTTTTTTAATTTGTAAAATTAATCATTTTAAATAATTTTAGTTTATTTTGTTTTTTTTTTAATGTATATTATATCATTATATTTTAATATATATTATAATATATTATATATAATAAATTAAAAGAACAAATGTTTAACTTTCAATGTCTAAGCATTTCTAGCAAAACGAAAAAATATTGGGAATATATTGTTAATATATTGTTAATATATTCTTAATATATTTTTAATATACACTAACAAAAATAACTTACAATAAATTACTGTTTAAACAGTAACTTGACCACAGAATTCCCATTAACATGAAAGTTCCTGTTAAAAACAATAAACATTTTCCTTTCATGCACAAAAATTCTTGAAAAAGTTAATAAAAATTTGTGTTTAGAAAGTAAATTTTCCAGTTTTTGACAGAATTTATTCGGTTAATGGGAATTCTCTGGTCAAGTTACTGTTTAAACAGTAATTTATTGTAAGTTATTTTTCTTAGTGTATTCTTAATAGATTCTTAATATGTTTTTAATATATTCTTAATATATTCATAATACAATCATGATACATTTTTAATATACTCTCAATATATTCATCATATATATTCTTAATATATTTAAAAAATGCTCCAAAATTATATCGGGAATATATTTTTAATATATTTAGAATATGTTCCTATATTAAAAAATATATTAAGAATATATATAAAATATATTTGAAAAATGTATTAAGAAATTACTAACAATATATTCGCAATATATTTATTGACTTTAAATTCACAGAATTTTTATATTAATTCACTTAGGCATCTTTAGATTATTTTAAATATATAAATAAACTTACACATTCAAATTAAGGTAACTAAATTACAATTTTTCGTTAACTTACTATAATATTGGTTATATGATTTAAATTTGTTGGTAACATTTTTTATTTAATTGGTAATAAAAAGTATAATTTTTTTATTAAATATATATTAATTAAAAAATTAAACAAAATATAACAAAGAATTATTTAATTGATAAAAAAAGGTATAAGAGTGTTATGCTTTGAATAAGACTAAATGACCATAAAATAAAATTTTTCTTCATATATAAAATTTTCGATTTATAGTTTTCAGTCTATAACTCTAATCAGAATTAAAACCTCCAAATTAAATCGAATAGGTTGATACTCATTACAATATACGTAAAAATAAAAAAAAAAAATAAAAAAGACTATATATGTACGTACATTTGCATTCATTTCATCCAAGATCTGCTTTCCATAATTCCTTCTTCAATCAATTTTTTGCAATAACCATCCTTTCAAAAAAACATATCTTAATTAAATCATCACGGACAGATTTGTTTAAGAGAAATTCGATCAGCCAATGTAAAAGCATAATCCAAAACAAAATCAGAACAAAACAAACATTATATATTAAATGTGGATAAGATTATTTATATCTGATTCGCCGGAGAAATTCGAACTTGTTTGATCAAATTCGTTCGATTATTCAAATCTGAACAGATCTCCGGGCATACTTAGTTTGTTCAACAATGCGATTAGATCTGATTATGACACGTTCATTTTGTCACAATTAAAGTCAATAATATCTACAGCAAGTGTACATAATACTTACTTATAATAATAATAATAATAATAAAAAAATACATGTCAGTAATTTCAACGCACTTAACTCAGCAAATTTCTAATCTATGCAATTTCGCAAGATCCGCACGAAAAGATCGATTCTAATCGATAGATGACTTGATGATCTATCATTTTGTTTTGACTTTTCAAGTGAAATTTCTGGCGAGAGAGAAAATGCAAAAAAAAAAAAAAAAGAAAAAATAGCAATTGGTAAAACATTTCTTACAACGATGTGCATTTTGCACACACTTCAATCAGCGAAAACAATCTCGTCAATGAATTAACTTAAACAACAAATAAGAATTGGTAGATTATGTATTACGCAAGTACGCCTACAATGTGAGACTCTCACTTTCGACAGTAAGCGTGCAAAGTCCCAAATGACATAAGACATACGTTGGTTCCCTAAGTCACAATGTTGATTTATGAAGCTTTCTCTTGCGAATAGCAAATCGCAGGGAATCCAATGCACCTTTTTTTCTTTCTTAAGACTTCTTTTTTCGTTTTTCTTTTTTTTCATTTTTCCTTTTTTTCCGTCTTTTTTCATCGACGATAGGCTTGTAATTCGCTATGATATATAGCGCCAAGTGGAAAACACAAGGAAACCTGCTGTGATCGTGCTTCGATGACACGAGCGTGCAGTGTAAAAATTGCCGGCGATTCGGTTTGGAGGAGGAATGATGAGAATGAGATTTAACGTGGTGATAAGGAAAAGAGGTACTTTTCGTAGGATATTCAGTTAAGTTTGTCTTTGAGTTATTAGATCGATAAACTGCGGGACAGCACGCGAAACTATTGAATATTGTATAGAAAACAAAAATCTCCAACTACATGTAACATAAGTAAAGTCAACAGATTAAACGTATTATTAGTTAAGCTGATGGTAGGTGATTTGTATATGTACGAAGCTGTTGGTTATTGTAATGGTTCATTTATATTTTGCGAAATTTGCATATATGGTGAGAGTCATAAATGAAGTGGAGAGAATTAGGAATAGTCATATAATGTGACTAATTATTTTGAAGTATTATTTGATGAAGGAAGAACAAAATTACAATATTTTATTCCATAATAATAACAACATTTGATATTCTTTAGATTTCAACCAAATACAGAAAACAAAATGGAACGCTTAATTCACGTGAAAAAGCAACGTGCAATTAAATTAAATATATGCTATGCATTACATAAGGGATTGTAAAAAAGAACGAAATAACTTTTTTCCATTAGAAAACGAGTACCATCCTGTTTTAGTGGATTTGTATTGCAGGTTGTATTTTCATCATATGTAAAATTACAGTAATTATGTATTTAATGTATTAATAATTTGTTCAAATTACAATTTATTTATCACGAATGAAACACATCTTACACACAATCTGTCACTTGTAAGTATATATTTTACATAAATGTTTCAGTTTTTGTCGATGAAAAAAAGTATAGGAAGTACAATGTTTTTTGTTGGACACAATTTTTGCAAAATTGTTTAATTAATATTTTTTTAGATTTATTTAATTTAATTTTACGAGTTAATTATCATGTTTCAATCAGTCAATGTATCTGATTATTTGTAAATGCAACAAAATTCAATTTGTATTATACATTATTAAGATACTTTTGCAATTACAAGCAAAAAATTACATTCTCTATAACATAATTTGCTAAACGCCAAACATTCTCAGTGCCGTTACGGCACTCCCAATAGTATCTATCAAATTACGTCTCACGTAATTGGCTACCAGTAATTGCTCATGGAGTCTTCCCATGTCAACTTAGGTCAAATCCGCAACGATAGATGTTTTCATTAGCACGAAAATCAACCCAATTTTCAAGCTGGAATTTACGGAATTCTTACATTTTATCCTTATTTCTTAGTTAAGCTAAAATAAAATAGTCGACTAATTCTAATATATTCCTTATTCAAATTTCGTTCTTCTCCATCACACTTTATTCCAACTTGATTGAC
Source organism: Gryon sp. ZL-2020 (assembly GCA_022817425.1). Lineage (NCBI taxonomy): Eukaryota > Metazoa > Arthropoda > Insecta > Hymenoptera > Scelionidae > Gryon > Gryon sp. ZL-2020. The sequence goes on from JABFPJ010002324.1 coordinate 6,478, forward strand.
TTTCAATTACATCGAATCGATTACCTTTGATCAGTATTAAATTAAGCGCCATAAATTGCAGTTCATGCATGTGTTAGTCAAAGTCCGTCCAACAATAGCTCTTCCTCCTTAGGAGTGCATAATTCATGCTGGTCCCGGCACGCCAGAGACACTAATGTTGGTACCGCTAACTACCATAAAGTACTGTTAAGCACCATAAAGCACGGCCAACACGCTGCGGAACAATGTTCGGCTGATTAGCGGCGTAGCGGTGTGGTGTGCTCTGATAGCGGGAAATTACGTTTTGCGACAGATTGCGCGTAGTCTGGTATGTCGGTTATTTGTGAAATCGGCATAATTCAACATAAAACGACGGCTTAATAAATTCGCTGTACATTCAAATCAGGAATTTCCACGGTTCGTCGACTTTGTTGGGAGATCAGAGTCTCTAACTTTCTTTGTCTTGGCTTTTATATTATGACGGGCGAAATTTATGGCCTTTACAAATTTGCTATTAGCGAATACAAATTTTTAACAAGTGTTTGCAAAAACCGGCTCGAAGGACCTTAACTCTTAGATAAGGTCCTTCGAGCCGGTTTATCTTATTTCAAGTCCTTGTTTGAGAGTTAAGGTCCTTCGAGCCGTTTTATTTTTTCAGTGATTACTTAAAGGATCAGATTCTTTTACTTTTATTGTTGAAGATGATGATTTTAGATAAACTATTAAAGGATTATTATAGAGGCTTTTGAAAGTCTTGACTAAGAAATTGCGAACCATTGCGATTTGAAAACTGGTTGGTGAAATAGTGATCTGGTTACCTATTTAAGATTGTGCTGGACGATGATAAGGGTATCGTCTTACTACTCCTCGGAAATGCTTCTATTACAATTTGCACCTTATCATATCGTGGTCGTCGAATCATTAGGGTTGTTACCTAGCACCTTGGTCTTTGATAAAGGCCCGGATAACCATCACTCTGCCGTTGGTTTCTTGTTCTCTGAAATTGCAGTTATCGTTGGAAATGATTCAATCGAGTCCAAGAATAGATCAAGTCCGATCTAGATGAAGCTTCATTATAGTTCGACCGACTTGCGCAATTGTCTAGTTACCTAGACAGGTCTAATTAGAAGCACCTGTTCAATCAATGCGATCGCCTTAAGCGGTATTTTGCGAAATACTTTTCGACTTGAAAGAACTTGGTTGTCCTCCGTCTTGTGTCAACAGAAGATGTTTGCTTAAATGGTCCTAACCAACCCTCACGAAATGCAGTCCCAACCACTGTTTATCTTGAAATATCACTTTCCATTCCTTTTTTTCTTTCCGCCTTTTTTCGTTCCTATTTTCGTTATGAACAACTGTTTATCTAAGTCCGACGACCAATCAGCGAATTTGTACGCTGTAACTGACTGGTTTTCCGCCAGTGTTCGCGTCTCGGGGACCAGTATATTCATACGAGTGGCGTAACCTTGAACGTTTAGGTCGTCGAACTACTCGACATGAACGTCGTAGGTCCTACCACGGTTACTTTGAGGTCTCGACTCATCCTTACAGCGCAACGCCTTGACTCCGGCCATATAACCAACTCTCGCCTTTTACTTAGGACCTAATCTCGCGTGTCGTTTCATTTACGGCTATTTCGTCGTGTCGTTGAACTGTCAACTATTTAAGATGAAACTGGTTCAGCGGGCTGTTTTTTTCTCCACCACGAAAGTATGATACAAAATTGTTTCGACGGTTCTTTGTAGCTGATTAAATGTGCCACTTTGTTGGTCCTTCGAGCCGGTAGATAAAAAAATGTTTTTTTATCTTTTTCATAATATAACTGCTCCTAACACAGCATCTAAACTAATTAAAAAATAACCTGAAGTATTTCAGGATATATCATTTGAAATAAAAAAATATTTATGATCATAAAGAAATCCGCCTACCCAATAGAATACCTCCCAAGAATTGAATAAACTCGTCTGTCAAAGTAATGGCATTTTTGCCCCCTGCGTTAACGTTAACATAAATATTATGAAAATCCGATAAACAACAGTGATCCAATAAATGATTTGTCCGCCTCGCATGACTGGTGGTGGGCCTATAACTAGTCCGCTTCGAACGGTAGCTACTGTATGTATATATATATATTTATATATATACGTATATATGCAATTTCTCTATCCGGCTGACGACCTTGCGTTTCGCGTACGGATTAAGGTGATTTAAGTCGACAAATAGCGACTGCCTTATGAAATTATTGGGCTATCTGGTATCGCGACTTGTTGGAGCCTTTATCTGTTCGCCACAGCCAACCTTGGACTCACTCGCTGCAAAGAAAACGTTCCTTCGCCTCTTGTTGCGAACTGTTCGACTATCGTCAAGAGATTAACTTGATTTACATGTCGGACTATTCACAAGTACGTCGTTTAATCATACGCCCCAGAACCAATCCCCTTTCCTTTGCGAAATCCAACCATTTTAAAGCATACATTCTTTAAGGTCCAAACACAACTTGCATAATCCGACTAAATAGACATAAACTTCTGCAAATTGATTAATTGTTATTCAAGAAAAACACACGAACAGAACATTGTATTCATTAGATATATGGTGTAAGCTTATGCTGGCTTATAACTCAACTTTTTACGACATAAACTCAATTTGACATATTCATAAAGCACATTGAAGTTGATTCAATTATGGTTTTGGATAACTTCAAGTAGTGCAATTTTATTGAAAAAAGTGCAATCAATTTTAAACTTGGTTCAATTATTTACGAGATAGTCTAATTATACTGAATTAAGTGAGATAATATCTGGTTTCATGTTATTATGATTGATATTACGTTATCAGTTGATTTTGATCATGAGTGGATAGAATTGATCATTTTTGTAATATATTCATCAAATTAAGCAAGATTAGGTTACGTAAAGCGGAATTCATTTTGATGTTATCGTTCGCGATGCTATCGGAATAAGTTGTTTATAATCCGATTAATCAATAAGCAAGATAAGTACGTGATTATGTTTGATTCAACGTTAGATAAGGTTTTCGAAAACCAAAGTAATTGAGTTGAATTAACCGGATTAGACGAGATTTAATTAAGCTGAATAAATTAATTGCATTTTTGTCGATCCAATCGAATTATATAATATATACAGAATACGTTGCATTCATCCTAATAAGGTCTTATTAGGTCTTTGTCGAAGTGCAAATTTTTTTGTTTCTCCTGCGAATCGAAATTGTTAGTCGAACGTTGATTATGGCAATGAGAAATTAAATAGTTTCTATTTCGAAAGTATTATTCTAATGTAGGTAAAGAATTGATCCGAAATGAAATCTCGACTCATCGAAAATCCAAAAGTCACGATTTTCTATACGTTTGAATAGATCAGTCGGTGATGTTGGCGGTCGTTTCCCTTCCTCACCAATTACGATTAAATTTAATAACGATAATGACCACTTTCTACTATCATCAAATGAAACCTCGCATTCCTTTCTTTCTTACTTTGATTCTTCGTTAAGTATTATCTTCTCAGATATAGTTTATTTTTTATTGCATGACATGAAATCTACTTTCGACTAAAAAAGCAACTTTGACATTTCAAGATGATCTAATAAAGATATCATTTAAATTCAGTAATATTTATTTATTTTCTTTCCATTCAAGACCATTTCCCAATTTTTATTGACTTTAGAAAAAAATCATCCTTGATTTAGCAAACTATTCCGGACTCATTTTCGTCAATTAAATGGCAAAAAAGATTTAACTTTAACACATTTTAATCCGTTTTAATTTTATTTCAGAAGACAAATGATGGCAATCAAAAATGTTTTTGCATTACTGTCCTAAATCTTCATCTCCATTTCAGCAATTTGCGAAAGAAAGTATAATAGCGCGCAAAACTAGGAGTGTCTTCTTCTTCGAATCCACAATTTATTAACCCATATACACTTAAAGAGAGAGTCAACTTTTTCGTCTTTGTCTTTGTACAAGTCTTGTTGTAGAAGTTAATAAACGAAATATATATATATATATATATATATATATTAAATGAAGAAAAAAGGCAACAACGAGAAACGAAGAGGCGACTTTGTTTCGGATTCAGTGAGCAGATAGCGCGGCTTTGTTGCGACCATTTTAGCGCGAAGATCTGCCGGCGATTGCTGTGATTCACGCGGCGTTGGGCATTACCAGCAGAAGTTATGCAAAATCGTGGTATACGCATTCAGATCATAATGATTGGTGGATGCTTTTAACGAAACGAAGACAACAAACGAGCGCTGCTGTGCGTTGTGCGGCGCGTCGGCTACCGGTCACCGCGCGCGGTAATCCGGTTGTAGTTGGCTCGCGATTTGCCAATTAATTAATCCTTAAATACACGAGTGGAATCCAACACATTTGTACTATTTTTCTACCTTCCTTTCATGGCACTTGTAATAACTTTTGTGACTATATAAATTCAGATTAATGTTCACAAAAAACAACTTATGGTAATATGTGAAGAGAATTTATGACAAAAATGTTGTAATGGTTTTGTTATGGTAAAAATGTGGCATTAGCGTGGCAAAACATTTGATATGCTGTCGTTCTATTTTGTTTAATTCATTTTTATATGAATATATATAGCGATGTTACTCCAAAATTCTGAAATTTTGTTTATAACAAAAAATTAAGGAAAAATGGGATGCAAAAATGTCTAATATTTTTTTTAAGTTCTTTTTCTGTCATTAAGACACTTTAGCTTTCCTTTCTTCGATTTATAATTTTCAAGTTACATTTTCTTGGAACATTCTTATTTTAAAAAAATCAATTTTCATTTTTGGTGATGTAAGGAAAATCAACTTAAATTTCTTCATTTCATGAGTTTTATTTAGTTGATTTTTGGTACTTTAATTAATTTACATACTTTTTCTTATTTTTTTTAATGCACAAATTCCTTACTATACAATAAAAAATCTACGATTAATTTATTACAGTATGATCATAAAAAAAAAGCATCAGCTATTCTATTTTTCTATTATCCCCTTACATTTGAATTATCTCATTATCTTTTATCCATTAATGATAACGCTTACATTATTACTTCGTCTTAAATCATCTTTTGTTTGAACGTCGGCAAAAAATGCTCACTCGCAGAACTTCTCTGCCAACTATACATTTTCAAGCGCATTACGAGTCGCTTTTAAAAGTACACGAGGCGTTTAACTTTATCTCGATGTTGGGCGCATGTAATTCCTGAAAATACAATCCTAACAGGACAATATACAATTTTATTCGCAATCATTGCGCGCAACTTTTGAAAAATCACACCGCGACTCTGTAATAAATGCTTAACTATTTAACTCGTTTTCAATCTGGGTTAATGTGCGTATGCAAATTGCGCCGAGCTTCAGATACAAAATGGAAATGAAATGGCTGATCTTTGATAATTCGCTTCTGCCGATTCAAGTATACGACCTGCACAATAGCCATAAGTCAGGGCTGCTTGAGTTATCGGCAGATTCAACTTGCAAAATACACTGTCGAAAATATTTTTCATTTTCATTTTCAAAGTTATTCAATATAATAATTTCAAATAAAAAATCTTTTTTTTTTAATTCAAAATTTGTTTGAAATTTCATTATTATTTATTAAAATTCAAAACGCTTAAGATTTTTCGTTTGAAAATTTTGTTTGAATTTTTAAATTTTAAATTAAAAATTTTTAATTTTGAAAATTGGAAAATTTAAGTTTGAAATTTAAAATTTGCAAAAAAATATTTATGAATTTTCACAAATTATTTTGAAAATTAATTAATTCATCTATGAATTTTTAAAATGGATTATAAAAATTCATAAACGTTATTTAAATTTCATAATGAATTAAATTAGTTTTTTAAACATTTTTGAAAAAATTGTACAAAACCTTTGTATAAGATTGCTATTCATTTATCTTAGTACCATGAATAGAAACCTCGTAACCCAGACTGCGATCAAGTAAATTTAGTTTCAAAGTAATCAGTTGTGATCTTATTGAATAAACATCCAATTTAGGATTACGCTATTTTTGCCACAATTTATGTATCTCGATTAAGCATTTGTGATATTCTTTTTTATTGTATTGCGAAAATTTTCATTAATACTATAAAGTTTGTGATTTTTGCGACGGATATAGCAAACATTAGTGTCAAGCCAAGAGAAGCTGGTCTACAGAATGAATTCTCGAGCGACAAATAGAATAGTTAAAGAGTTGAAACTATAAATATGAACTTATCTTCGTTTACATACATAAAGTATATATATAATGTATTATATTCAGTGGGTATATGCAGACTGCGAGTAAGACAAAGACAGAGCGAGAAGAGTTAGGATGTTACATTGCTACTGTATGAAAATATTATTCGCCGTGGGTGGCTTTGTGGCCAGTCGTTGTTCCGAGGCAAAAGTTTTCGATTTTGTTCTGTTGTCAGATACGACCTTATCGATAGTACCACAGGTGAGATGAAGCAGCGTCCGCTGCGAAGGTTATTTGAGAAGGGAGAAAAGGAGAGAGACGGAGATACGCAAATGGCCGAGACAGAAACGAGTGCTTCATTCGAAATGATACGAGTGACGTTGAATTTATTTGGCTGATCACAAATTTGTGGAACGCGATGTAATCGTTCGCAGCGGAGTAGATTAAGAAAATTGCCAGCAGAGCGTCTTCGCGCAATCAACTGCGCAGGTTTATTTTCGTTTCTACTCAGCCTTGAAGATAAGCTTTGCAAAATTAATACGAGATCACGAAATTTCAAGGTTACATCAGGTTTTTTGATATAATAAAAGTAATGCAAATTTTGCGCTCAACGCATTCACAAATTATACTTTATTCCATGTAATATATTGAATGATTTATCTTTATCGGAAAACATATTCCATTTTTTCAAGATACTTTTATATTCTACGTTTCTCTTCTTTTTTTTTAGAATTTTATCAGAAACAAATATAAAATATCACTTAAATATATTTATATTCAAAAACAGATTCATTGATAAAGATTTTGCCAACGCGACTATCTAAATTATATGTCGTGTTTGAAAAGACCTGTTATGTTGTTTCACAACACTGTCGTTCCAATTAGGTGTTTCAATAAAAGATGGAACAATTTAAATAACACGCCGCAGAGCGCCAGCCAATATACAAATTGAGAACTCAAAACCTATAAAATGCGGTCAATCAATGGGCCATAATTTGTGCTCGCGACGAAGAAACCAAGAGTCTTTTTATCCACTTGGATACCATTCATTTAGCTCCCGTGACTACGGTACCATATATAATATAATATTCCATATAGGTGGATCGTGAGAAAGAGAGAAGACAAGTTGTAACAATTTGCTGGCAAAAATACGAATAACGAAAGTGTTAAGGTGCACAAATGCAATGCACTTTTCTGCGCATGCTCACAATATCTGCTTATATATATATATGTATGTGCGCACTTGATTGCACCTTTAGGTGCACGATGTGCATGGAACCAATCTCATTCGGCGCAGGACCCCTCGAGGTGAGGATCGGCCGAGGCGCGACCTTCGGCATAAACTTCGCGTTTATTATCCAAGATGGCCGACGAGATCGCCACGGTCGGTCAACCCGTTAAATCTGCGACGTCTCCGCCAGCGCAACGACTATTAAACCGACCTCGTCTAGCGCAATAACGCAGCCCGCCCGCAACCTGCACACACTTTTTCCCGCCTTTTCATAAACGCCGCTTGCAATGGATATTTGACAAATTATATTCTTTCCATGTTTGTAAAATCAAAAAAGATAAAAAAATGATGCTTGGTTGGTTAGTGAATTTATAAGGTAAAAAGGATTTTGAAATCACGGGATCAATTAATCGATGTAATAATGAATCGATTTCCCCGGGGGAACCCCCCAAGTCACGACGTATCAAGGCGTTCGATATAAACGAAGAAAAGAAGCGAAGACCAGGGACGATAAATTATTTAAAGAATTCCATCGTGGCCATCGCATAATAGTCGGCCATAAATTACAACCACGGGGAAATATATCGTCGTAGTTGAAAACAACTCGTTCCCTCCCCCTTTCGTATGCCCTTTCGATTAGATATGCTCAAGCTATCTTGCTTTCAATTGTTCGCCATTTTTACATAACGATGAGAAATGAAGCTGTCAACGCAGTGCTTTTAATTATCGCACCTTCTTCGCTTCTTTTTTTCTGCTTTTGTTGTATGATATTTTAGGTAAATGTAACTTTAGAAGTGAATATCATGAAAATTTGCAAAGGTAAATTAGATTTTCCGTAGGACATCTGGTACTTAATTGGTCATTTTCAATATTAACCTAAAAAAGTGGTTAATCGTACCGATTGCACTCTAATCAGAAACTTGAACTATCGAAAGAAAGGTCTAATCGACGTTAGCACCTGAATCTTAATTCGTCTAATTACCTTTGAAAGAAAACCAGACAAGTGAAGTAGACACTAATATATCTGCAACATCCACAAGCGACATTGATGATTAAAAACGCGCGTAATCAGTCTCAGTTACAGCTCTGTTTACCAGCAAATGAGTTTTTGATTATCACGTCTAGCAGATTATGTCTTCAAAGTATTTCAAGTTCAATTGCAATCCTTAGTCGAGTGTGTGTGTACACACAACTTCCATGAATAATGTTTTGAATTTGCGAAACTGATTGATATTTGTTACGCTGGGAAACCTGGAAGTGCAATCGGTAATTGCAAAGAAAAGCTCGAGAAGGGTATACGACGATCGGTAATAAACTTTTTCAATCGGCCAAGCTGAAAGACGTAGTGTGGAGAAAACGGAGGCAAGGCTCGTCAATTGCAGCGTGACGTGAGGGATGCAATCAATTGAAACTTGTTGCCACGCAACTTTGACTTTGATTTAACAGTAACAGCTACTACTTGTAGTAACATCGTTTACGTTTTGTTTTGTCCATCATTCATTAATACAACAAAAAGTTAACTTGAAATTCATCCAGTTTTGTTTATTCATTGAATTCAGTTATTTTTGGTCCTTCGAGCCGGTAAAGTTCAAATCCAAAAAAAATCACTCGATTGGCTTGTCATCACGCAAGTAGAAATCCAACCTGGCATGCCATGTCAGAAACCTGTCCCTGGCTAAGTTTTAACCGGGCTTCCCTTATCAATATTCTTCCCTGCTTGGCCCTAGCTAAAGCTCTGTCTCTTTTCAAGTTTTCAAGTGCCACTGATATAGTGTGTCATGCTGGGTATTGCCCAGGGTCTGACCTGGATTCCATTTTTGACTTTCTTCAAAATGGTTTACCATGTGGGGGCCTTGTCGGGCTATAAAATGGATACCCCTTTTTGTAAACCGATTTTCTGATCGGGATAAAACATAGCGCCGGGCCTGTTAGGGAATTCTATATAATGGCATTCTGTTCCCGAACCCGACTAGGGCCCAGGCTGACTGCCATGTCACGAGTAACACATGTGTGGTGTCACTGGGCCTTGCCCTGGTAACCATATTATAACCACGCCGAATCCTATACACAATTTATATTTTTTAAATTAAAAAGTAAATCTAGCATGGCCTGAACGGGTTTCCTTATCGGGACCTGGTATATTTGAACCAATGTATTTTTGAAGACGCAGCTCGTGTGTGGAACAAAAAATCCATCGTTCATTAATATAAGGAAAAGTCAACCTGAAATGTATCCATTTCAGTTTCTTCATTGAATTCAATTATTTGTGGTCCTTCGAGCCGGTAAAGTTCGAATCTAACAAAGTCACTCGACTTGTCATCACTTTTTAATCACATTTCCATCATTATTAAACAAGAACAACGAATGCGTTTCCGAAGAGACAGCTCGTGTGTGTAACAAAAAAGAAAAAACGTCAAATCAAGACTTTTTCTCGAAGCAACGATGTTGCACCGACAACTTGTCGGAGTTGTTTGCAGCTTGATGAAAGAAGTCGGGACAGAAATCAATCGGCAATTAACATCGGTTTCTCTTTAAATGCACCTGCACGCGGCTGCGAAAACGCGCTAATTATTCTTAATCGTTTCGTATCGGATTTTAATTGTTCCTACGTCTATAATTGTATGACGCTTTGCCCACAAATTCTGAGTTATTGACCTGCGAAGGTCATCGTGTCTCACTTTTTTCAGCTCCCCCTTCTTTTTTCATTCTTATTCCCCACTTTGGTAATACAAAGTTTCGCAAAACCCTCTTTACTTAGGCAGTTATCTTGTCTTCAACGAAGCAAACTGAGGTACATTTTACAATCTTTTTTTTTGCAGTCAGTCTCTCTTTACCTTCTTTCTCAACTGAATGAAAACATTCAAAATCCATCCATGTATGATAAACACGAAATTCCTTCTGCTTGTCCTAGATTCTTGACAATGATCTATCGATGCTTCTAACGAAAAATTAATTCACTGTTATTGATCCTAGTTTAAATGAAGATTGAAGACAATCCCTCGGCTAGTGATTAAGCAAATTTATCAGTCAATTGATTGTTCCACCAGCTGCTTGCAAAGATTATGCTGATTAGTTGAAACAAGATTGAAAATTGGTCGAGCAATTTGTCTCTTTTTTTCTTCTTCTTCTTTTTCTTCTTCTTTTGCTTTGGCGTTTTTTATTAATAGCTCATCTAACTGAAAATGTTCATACACTTACAATAAACATTACTCTTTGGTACGGGCGTAATTAATCGATCATTTCTAAGGCACCAGCAGTCGAGTGCCGCACCTAGCGTAAGTGTGATCATTCATACGCGCGATCATCCGTGAATTTCACAACAAGGACGGCCGGGGCATGACAAGCCCCACTATTAATGGCGTATCTCGTCGCGCAGGAGTTGTTCATTCTAACGTCTAATGCGAAGGTTAATAACCATTGTCGAGAGAGAAGCAGACCCTGGGACCCTACGGCTAAGGTCGAACCTTGGTTACTAACCTAGCACAACATTCAAGAGAAATTCCAATATAATGGAGATGACCTACGACTCGATCATGTAATTGCTTCCTAGATCCCTAATAGATGTCTGCGTTATCGTCAGCGTGTTACCCCGACAGATCATTTTTTGTATCTCCTTTGATTCGTAAGAAAAATGTATCAAATATCAAAACGCAGAGAGTAAAGCTTTCATTTTATCAATGATTCGTTCTTAACTTTTCGCTGCGACAACATCATTTTTTCGTTAGTAGCACACTTTTTATTGGTTATCGGAACAAATAAAAATTCGTTACAAGGGAACAAATTTTCAATGTTTGATTGAAATTAAAAAGGAATCGTTACCACAACGAAAATGTATCGTTAACCGTATATTAACGAAAAATATTCGTTGTCTTAACGAAAAATTTCGTCACAACGAAAAATTTGTTGTTACAACGAAAAATTTGTTGTCACAACGAAAAATTTGTTGTTACAACAAAAAATTCGTTGTCACAACAAATTTTTTTCTCTCAATAATATAAGTAACTTGCAAGGAGGCAAACAAATGAACTCACAATGGACTCATTACAAGTTTACCTAAAATTTCACGCCTAAAAGGGAGTTAGAAAAAAAGAATAAACAATTTCTTCCATGATTACGTAGTAAATTACTGAAAACTCGTTAAAAAAATGGGAAATATCCCGCTGGAAAATTTATAACACGCATGACTGCGCGATTGTTAAACTTTACGATGTAAGGTCGTAAAGTTTCGTATGATATATCATTCGTCGATGCGCGTGAAGCAGTTTATTGGTAAGGACTCGCAACAGTAGCTTCGGTCAACATCGTAAGTCGATGACTGTAAATCCCCAGCGGATTTTCATTTTCTTTTCTTTTTTCTTTCTCTCTTTCTCTTTTTTTTTAATCGGTGAATTGCGCATTCCAACGTACTCGTGATTTATGAATGGCGCAAAGTGGGAAGGGTTTGGCGAGGAGGAGGCAAAAGTACCTCAGCCACTTTGTTATTACGGTCTATTTTTAGCCGCCATTTCCGTTTCTAAATTCAATATCGACAGATATGAAAATAATATTCAAACAATAAAGCGCTCAAAATGTGTCTGCCCATTAAATTGTCGGTTAGCGCAACAGCGTGGGTTCGCGCACAAGCAATCTAATTTTCAAACAGATGTTAAATACGCGCGATAAATTAGACCCGCGGTCTAAGGTATTCTAGTGTTTATTTTCAACGGGTTTTACAAGTCTCGTTACCGATGTTTAAGAATAAATAGTCAAGAGGACGAGGTTACATAAGCAAATTGGCTGACGAGTCGGTAAGTAAATTAGGCACCACTCAGCGGGGCGTCTTCGGGGATATAATACGGTCACATTCTTAACAGACCCGGGGAAACGAGCGACAATTATGGTCAACTTGAGTCTTGCGAAGAACTGCCGCGCAAAACGACGGGATTGTCAACCTGCCACGAGTGTCACTTGTAATTAAATAATTTCTGAAAGAAATCCGCCGCTGGCAAATGTGCTTTATTCCACGACCACGTCGTATGAAAATTCAACTGCTAACAGTAATTATTCGAATTAATGTCTATTAATGTTTGTCGCTAATTAGAAACTTGAAATGTTTCAACTTTGTTAATATCGTTGAGACAGGCTGACAAAAAAAGGATGGATATTCATTCATTTTTACCATCTTTCTTGGAAATTTACACTTTTTTTACAAATTGGCATTTTGCATTTGAAATATGAAAAAAGATAAGTATATGTATGTTCAAAGTGGATAGATATTCATTAATTTTTACCATTTTTCATGGTAAAATGTATTTAATTTTTTTTACAAATTTGCATTCTTGAAATATTAGAAAAGATAAAGTAAAAATGAGTAAATTTTGTTTGAAATATAAAAAATAAGTAAAAATAAATTTGTTTTAAAAATGGATGTATTCAAATGGATTCATTAATTTTTACCATTTTTCATGGTAAAACTTATTTACCCTTTTTTTGTAGATTTGAAATATTGGAAAAGATAAGTAAAAATTACTAAATTTATGTTAAAAATGGATGTGTATTCATTAATTTTTATCATTTTTCATGATAAAATTTATTTACTTTTTTTATAAATTTGTTTTCTGAATTTGAAATATCAGAACACATAAAGTAAAAATGAGTAATTCTTTTTGGAATATCATAAAAGATAAGTAAACATTAAAATTAAATAAATGTATGTTCAAAATGGTTGTATTTCATTATTTTTATCATTTTTCATGGTAAAATTTATTTACCCTTTTTTTATAAGTTTGCATTCTACATTTGAAATATCAGAAAAGATATGTGATGAAATAATAAATGACTAAATATATCAAACTGAAACTATCAAAACGAAAATATATTTTAAATATATTTTTAATATATTGTAAATATATTAAAAATTTATAATTAAATTTTTATATATTAAAAAAATTTATATATTATATATAAATTTATTATACATTAAAAAAATTAAATTTTAAGTATATTAAAAATTTTAATTTATATATTTTTTAAATATATCAAAAATATATTATGTATATATTAAGAATACATTTTTATAGAAAAAGTATGTTCAGAATATATGAACAATATATTCGCAATATATTTTTCATTTTGCTAGGGAAATTCCAACTGGATGTATATTCATTAATTTTCACCATCTTTGATGCTAAATTTATTTCCCTTTTTTTACAAATTTGCATTCTGAATTTGAAATATCAAAAAAAAAAAAAAAAAAAAAA
>JABFPJ010002325.1:0-20124 GCA_022817425.1 Gryon sp. ZL-2020
AAAGGGGGGCTAACTAAATGTGGAGGGGGCAAAGGTAAAAGGAAAAAAATATAGAGTCTCTATCAGAGGATTCGTATAAGACGAAAATCTTTTGACGGAATACAGCCGAGCTTGCAGTAACAACTTCAAAGAGCAATCGTTATATTTTACGTCTAGAAAAGCCGCCTTGCCGCGCGGTAAAAGCAGCGAAGCCGGGGTAAAAAGGGACAAAGCGCAGGAGTGAGACGTCGAAAAGAGACAGACATAACGCAGAGTCTCGGTGACAGAGGCTGACCTAGTTCCTTACGAATTTCATTCACGATATTACGTCTCACTTGTCACGACGCAATGGTTAACTCTGATTTGCCACGTTTAATTGCAACGGCTCCAACGACCGCCTGCTTATTAGCGCCGAGTCAATCGTAAAAATAGCACCGGCCGGCGTTAACAAATGCAAAACACGCCTGCCTAATTCAACAGAACCAACTATTTCTTTTTTTCTGTACCCATGTTTATCATCCAAGAAAGCCGTGATTGAGATGACGAAAAAGACGCGCACAAATCACTACAATCTAATGAATTGTAAACAACAATATATAACAATTTCTATATAATATATTTATAATTTATGTGAATAAATAATAATAATAAAATTAATAAGACTTGTAATTACGAATATTATTATTATTATTTGAGACCCATTCCATAACCAATGTTTTATTTCCATAATAATTTTTGAAAAAAACTTTATATAAATAAATCTGGTTTCTACAAACATTGTAATACTGAAAACGAATGGCTGCTTTGATATTACACTGAATTTTGTTCGATTTGATTGGATTTTAGTTACAGAGAAATTTTGTGTAAAAGCAAACAAACGTTTTAATTTTTAATGTAATTATTTTTCATCTGTGCTATTTATTTACAGTTGTATTTTATTAAAAGTAGTAGGAGAGCACCATTGAAAACGCCATACTGTTTGATGCAATTATAGAAGTAATTGAATTTATTTATGAAAATCAAGTAGCTTAATTCGATTAGCGTTAATCAATTTGACATTTGTTCATTTTGGATATTTCGTTTCATTAAACAAAACTCGGAAAGAATGTTTGAACCCTCGATTATGATTTCATTTATATCGTATGTTTTGTATGTATCTATTTCATAAAGATTGCAGAAAAAATATTTGAATATTTTTCTCTTTTATACATGTATAGAGTGAAAGGCAATTAATACGATACTGTCATATCAAATTAAAGTTTACTATTTCAACCCTAAAATTAATCAAAAGATGAATCATACAAAATTAAATATATGCAAAATAGAATAAATGATGTTCTTTTTACAATTTTTAAGTAAAATAAATTTCACACAATTTTAATTAAAAAATATATCCTAATAAAATTTAATCCTACTAATATATAAACGATAATCTATGTTTGTTTGTTTCTATTTCTATCAAATTTTGAGATGTAGTGACATTAGTGTATGTATAATATAGTATTTTACTTTTGCAGATTACCGTAGGTTATATAAATTTAATTGTATACTTCAAAATTTTTTGAGGTGTATCATAGGTGCATCATAGGTGTATTATAGGTGCATTATAGACTATAGCTAAATCCTCCTCTCCGCACGGTCATAGGCTATAACTGTGTATGAGTCCTGACTAAATCCCTACTACTACCCAAGATACTCCAATGAACTTTGTATGGACTTCCTATGAACACCACAATTATGAACCCCTCCTATGAGCCTCTTTTATGAATCCCTTTTATGAATCCCTCCTATGACGTTCCTATACCACCCTCTTCACCGACGTGAAGCAGTTATGATACAAAATTGTGTCATGTCAATGAAACAAAAGTTTGAGTCATAGCTAAAAAATTGAATTTCTAATAAACTATCTTATAGTACTCGATTTTACCTACAATTCAAAAAATAATCTTTAATTTTAATCGAAATTGGCGTAGCTTTGAACATGGCTCATTTTTAAAGTATTCTTCCGTGTCCGCTTTTTTATGCTTAGTGTATTGAAATTTGTATTAGTGTAAATTGAAATAGTCTCACAATTAAATTGAATATCTACACTGACAATCATAAAACCTGAAAATGTACAATTTTCAATTTAATTATTACTGTTTTTAATAACATTCTGAATCAATCGACAAAAAATTATCAAATTTTACTTTTAAAAACAATAATTTATGAAGAAAATAACTATAGTAAATATTTACTAAAATAACTTTCATTTTTACTGTTTTTCACAGCAAAATTGATGTTTTTTTGCCGATGGATTCAGAATGCTATTAAAAAGAGTAAAAATTCAAGATCTATGAATGTCAGTGTAAAATTCAAAACAATTAATGTTAGCTTAAGAGAATTTCAAACGAAACCCCCAGCTTACTATGGCACCACGAATGTTTTTCGCAAATCGTAACAAAAAAATAAATTAATATGACAAATTAATAGCAATTAATTAATTATTATATTATATATATTATATATTAATACAAAAAAAGAGAATACATCGATTTTTTTTTAAATTCTGGTTAATGTAATTTGAAAAAAAAAAATGATTTTAAAATGTATTTTGTAATCTCTTCAATTTGGAATTGAATCGTAATTTCATTCCAGTTATTTGAATTAATATCAAATTTCCTCATTGGCATACTATTGATTATCTTTTTTAAAATAACTAAGTTCTAAGTATATTTCAATATTTTCATTAAATAATAAGTCTCAAAATTTATTTTCAATATATATATATATGAAATTATTAATAATAAAAACAGTATGAAATTTCTATACACCAAAATAGAAAATAATTTTACCGCAACGAAATTGCGGAAACTGTTTAAACCAAATTCTACAGTCTTTTCTCCAATAATCGTATTAAAATGCAGAATTTCCAACAGACGTTTCGGTCCCAGTTTATAGTTGCTATCTAAACTTGGCGAAGTTTCTATTGAAGGCAATCTAAACATGTGTCCTAAACAGGATCTGACCTAAACCGTGCAGTACACTCTGAACAAATTTTGGTTCAAGTAATCAGAGGACTTAGTCAATTTTAGTCACAATCAAACTGTTTGTACTTACTTATCGCAATAACGATGACATCATATTTGTTCGGACGCGTAGGAAAACAAAATCGTAAAAAGCGAAATAAATAGACAAAAAGAAGGAAACATAAGAAGAAGGATAAGAATAAAAAAACATCTGAGAGAAAACGAAAACCTTACGCAACGATGCGACGAACACAAACTCGCTAATATAAATAATGTTAGCAGGCGTCGCCGAAAAATCACGTAATAGATTTTGCAATTTCATTGCGCCACAATAATTCCACATTGTTAGTTATGTAATGTCATAAATATTCCGTAAAAGTTTGTTCAGGAGTTTTATTATTTTCTCGAAGTGAAAATTGAGTTCGCGCGGCGTTGCAGTGCATGTTTTCGATGAAGACATGCAGTTTTGCTAAGAAATTGCCCCGACCTTCCGCCATCTCGAGGTGTACGCGAAATGAGAGATATAGCTGCGGGAAATGATTATAAATGAAGCCATCCCAGCTCGACCGAGCTGGCTAGAAACCCGGCTGTCAGTGCAACAAAGTAAGAAGAATTGAAGATGATGTCAAAAATAAGAAAAGCGTATTTACAACGGTGTGAAATTGGACCGCTATAACCCCTAGAAGAAATGAGCACTGCTGAGCAACTCGAGATATAAAATGATATAATTTCAGTACATAGCTCACTGGATGCTTGTGTTAGTGCGCACACGAAGTTCCTATAATGTCTGATGAGACGATGAGATCTGCTCCTTCGTCGCTCTTGTGTCTTACAATTTGAATAAGTTGATAACAATTTTCCAGCAAATGGCAATTTTGCTTCGCATCGCGTAATGCGCCACTAACAGTTACACAATAATATACACTAATTCGTTGCCATAATTTAGTAACATGTCACAACACACAATATTCTATGCTATAGTGAAAATTCAAAACTAGAATAATATCGTGATTTTTTGTTTTTTGCTGTAGTATATACTCATATACATGGTTTTTGTATACAAACTTTCTATTTATCTATTACAAATAAAAATATAATCATTAATTGAATAAAATTAAAAGAATTCCGCAGTAAATGGTAAAATAATATTTTTTAAATTACAACGAAACATATATAAATACAATAGAAAAATAGTGTGTCACATTCATCGTTTTTGGTAACGCAATTGCTTGTCGTTACAACGAGTCGCTAGTTGTTGACATGCAACGTGGTCAAAATGGTTGGATCGTCATTAATCCACAGTGTGAGTTGTATGTCACATCAAATGATCGCAATTCTCACAACACAGCGGTGTAATTCAACAAGGTGTTTATACGTCTGTACGATAAATAGTAAAAGTGATTCTCAAGACCAGCGATAAGAAATCACGTTTTAAATAAATACAAAATTATGTACAAAATATTATATAATTTTCATATTATACAAGATATATTTATATTTATGTAATCCTAATCATACATACCTTTAATTGTATTTGCTTTGTTCTTAAATAAATAATTAATCTGCATAAAATAATTTGAACACTTAAATATAGCTACGTTTATTTATGTGAAAGTACTATAATAATCCCTATCTTTACTATAATATAAAAATAAAAATATGTTTGTTTGTTTGTTTGTTTGCTTGTTAATAGAAGCATCACGCTTGATTTACGCGATAGACTTTAAGACGCTTTCAACAAGACGAATCTATGATCATTTAGAATTGACATAGACCATATTAGAATTCAATTTAAAAATAATTTCTTTAACAATTTTCAAAAATAAACACTATGCTAGATAGGGGGTGAATTATACTATCACCGTTATAGACAGTTCATGATTTTCATCTGCAAAATGAATTGGTGAAATTAATCGCCTCGCTATTGACACACATATAACCATTCTGAGAATAAATTAAAATGCAAAAATTAGGACTTTTAATAATTGAATTATTCAGCCTTGTTTTTTCAATGTTTGCACTAATCATTAGTTACTGCAAAATGCTGATTTGTTTGCTTTTATCTTAATACAGTTGTGAAATTAAAAGGATTGATGAGAAGCAGTTATTTTTCCACAATATACATTATATATAACATAGAGCAGTAAAACTGATATGTTCAGTTAATGCAATTTTTAGTTATATAAAATTCAATCGAAAAATTCATTTAAAAACAAATAACATGAAATGAAAATTTAAATGCATTAATGTAATAGAGAAAAAACTGCTGTTATTTTGTTGAACAACAGTTGTAATCGTAACGTGCTTCCCGTAATTCAGAGAAAGCAAATCGATTACGGAAATCCGTTTGCGTTGCGATTATGAAATGATGTGGCCGCAGGGGCTATTCGCGAATCTGCGGCCGTTGAAAACCGTCTGCATACGTTGTGGCATTGGTCACGACAACACGAATGTAAATTTATTGTTATTCAATTACTCAATTCGTATCCGCAAAATCCGCGCGGACGTTAATATCGTATAATGGTGTGGCGGTTACCAAATTTCATTAGGCGATGTACGAGTCTTTTCATCGTCCGTTTCACGTATACGTCAAACGTGAATACAGAAAAATCAAACTTATCGAATTACAGTTTAATCTTTGATGATTATTAAAACTGAAGAGAATCGGTTGTTATTGTATCACATTATCGACCACTTTGTCCCACTAAAAACTCTTCGAATCATTACAATTATATCGAAATTATACAATTATTGCGATCAAATAATAGATTGTCTGTGACAATTTTTGGACGTTTAAATTTTAACAAATTGAAATCAGACACATATGTTTGCGAGACTTTGTTATTAATTTATGTATGTTCAATGCCGCGGAATTTGCATCAACGCGAGGAAATACGCATCAGCTTAAAACTCGATTAATGCGTGCTCTGATTTTGTGCTTAACATAATTTGAATATCACTGCTAGACGAGACGTACGAAAAATGTAAATTAAAATTAAAAATCACAATAATGGCTTTGTGATGCTACTTGTTTTTCGAAATTATTTTGTTTCCATTATTAATTTTCATAATTACTATTTCATTTATATGAGTGTAACAGAATAACATTATGTTAACATTACATCAATTAAATAAAGAATTGAAACGAACATTGATTTCGCAATAATGATGAAATTAATATTCCGAGAAATTATTAACAAAATATGAAAATCCATTACATTATAATTACAACATCATTCATTTTAGTCTTAAATTTGAATAGATTTAATTGTATTTGCTTATTAAAACATAAATTTGAAAAATATTATATTGAATATTGAATTATTAATTAATTGCTTTATTGATTTTGCATTAATATTGTAACTAATAAAGGAAATTTGAAAAATATTCTTACGTAAGTGAATGAACTTTATTTATTATTAACTGAACTTACGAATGTTTGCTATATATTTCTTTCACTATATTAATCAGAATACATAGATTACAAAAACGCTTATTTTATCATCAGATTAAAAGATTTAGCTATTCTTTATGGCAAAAACTCCGCCATCGCTCATGATGTGAATGCCAATAGCTTTTTCAGATAACTTTATAGATAAGTAAAACAAAAACATGAACAAAAAATGATGCAAAAATAGTTCGGTTCAGTTTATGATCCGTAGCAAAACGTATTAGAGCGAAAGAAAGGAAAAGACACGAGGCGATTGTTTGAAAATTTTCATCATTCAATTCGTGCAAAATTGTTTGTCGTTATCCTTGAGGCAAGTATTAATTGGATTTTTAATTGAAAAACCATCATAATAACAACAGCCATAACACCAATAACTACCTCTCAAGCAAAATATGTTTTTCAATCATTTCCTCTGAATAAATCGGAAATACCAATTAAAGTGTGGAAAAATCGTCTGACTTTTATGCGACTTTTCATTCAACGTCCACGGTAATATTTTTGTCTTAAACTGTCGATGCTCACAACGCTATCTAAATTTGCCTGTTCTGCGTGTATATATATATGCTCACAATTATATTACTATATATCGTGTACATTTTTGGACGATAATTTTCGAAGGGCGCAAATTATTTCGAATCTTGGCTACGGAAATTAGCATAACAAGTGAGATTTAATTCATTATTTGACTAAATTTACTCGCATAATTCAGTTTGGGTGTTCTCCACAAATAAAAAACACGTATTTTTTAAAAAGTATATGTGTTTTACAGCGTTTGAAGCAAATATAATTGGACATCGTTCTTTCAGCAAATGAAGATATTGTTTTGTTTAAATGCGCTTGAATTTTTTTCTACATTGGATAGAGATAAATTTCTCAAACGCGCGTTTTTCATGTTCATTCACAATTACATTGTGCGTGAAAAAAATATGAGTTTAAATTTGTAAAATACCTGATTTTAATTAAAGTTACCAGAGAAATGTTTATTAGTTTATAAACTATTCAAAAGCTAACGTTTCAACAAATCAGAAAATGTTATTGTTTCCGTATGGAAATGTTTGTTCCTTGGAGTGGATAATATAAAGTATAGAAGTTGAGTAAAACACGTGTAGAGATCACTATGTTCCAGTTTTTATTCGAAAATAGACATAATTCTATCAATAACATTGTCTTTAATAACGCGATTCTTAGTTGAAATGAACGGTGGTTTAACGCCGTCTCGAATAAATCGAATAAAGGGGGAAAAATGCGATTTGTAACAAAAGTTAACTGGCGCGATATAGGTAAGATCAAGGGTCGACTAGAAACTAAACTCACGGAGCGAGTTGATAGACGATCAGCGCGGTACGTGAGATTAGACGCGAGCAAGTTCGTCCGAAGCAAAGCGGGTTGAAGACATTCAGGGATGAATACATCCATGAACAGTCATTATGTAATTGAAATATATAAATAACATTTATACAATCATTTCATGTTCTATATTCTGGAAAGTAATACATTTTATTTGAAGTTTTCTTTATGTAGCTGGTAAAATGGAACTCAAGGTTAATTGATAATAAAGCTGTTTTGCTTGTAATTCGTCTAAACATCTTGTTCATGTGTGTTAGGCCTTATATATGAGCACGAATGCGTGCAAAATGCGACATTGAAGCAAAGTGAAATAACAAGCATACTTTACGTTCACGTTGTTTTCGGTGGTGCAAAACTTGACGATTTCATCGTACGAATTGTGTATAATCCTAAAAGCGCAATTGCGAAACCGGGGGAAATATGGAAACAGTAGATTCTAGCAGATCCACGTTACGATTGAGGGAGGAAGTAGAAGAGGAGGAGGAGGAGGAGGAAGAGGAGAAAAAGTGGCATGGAATCACACAAGGCTTGACGAGAGGTTGGGACTAAGAGAGAGCTTAATGATGGTGGTTTCTGTGCGGGGCGCGGGGATGAATGGCGTGCATTCGTCTACCCGCGTATACGCAGTGTCGACTGCACCCGCCATAGAGAATCCACGCTAAATTCGGTCTAATTTGTTCGCAATTAGATTGAAGCGCCAGGAATTATTCAGCGGCTCCAATTGTTGTCGGCGGTTGAACAGAGCCCGCAAATTGTGCCTGTCCGAGATTCAAAATTGATGGTATTCATATGAAAGTACGTACATTCCGCCAACTATACGCGGAGCATCAGATCTGCGCGCACGCTCGAGACGACAAACGTATCCATGCACGTACAAATAAATAAATACACCCTGTCCTTTCGTCCTCGGCTTGACCGCGGAGGTTATGGCGTCGAACGGTAGAAAGCTGTCAGCAGCTCGACAAATTATTTCCGACCGCAGTTCGAACGTTTGAAATTAAATTATCCAAGTCGGTCCTCGTCACAGGTGCGCTCCTCTGACTCCCACACACACGTACACACTATTCGACCTATGGTCACATGACGCATATTCGTTAGCAAATAAATTAAGCCTTTCAAATTACGCGTCATTCGAAAGAGACTAGTGTTGTTGAGACGACGATAAATTTTTTAGTTTTGATTTGATTATAGTGCATAAAAACTAAATAGAACTGATAAGATTATTCATTATAAATACCTATTTTTGTTTTAATTATTACATATTTTCTAATTTCTGAAATATTTTTTGCATTTCATTTTCCCTACAATGATTTATAAAAATAATTGTTCTGCAAAGTATCATAAAGCAATATTTTACATATAAGAGCAAAAATTGGAATATGGATAAAAGGTTCTGAAATAGAACTAAATATAATCATTTTTAACTCTTCGTCAATATTACGTGTCATACATATTTATGACAAGAAGAAATCACACTATAGTTCTTCGTTAATGTAAAATTGTTCATCTTAATGTTATCTAATTAATACGAAAAATAATATGTATTTAATTTCTAAAAATTTCTCCTGAATAATTTATTTTGATGAACACAAGAATGTATGAAAATACAAGTTATCATAGGAAAATGTAATTTATCTAATGTTTGATGGTAAAACAGCAGTAATTTCGGAAAGAATCTCGGTTCGTTTTTATAATAAAAATTATGTTGGTGTAGATGTAACTGAAAATTTGAACACGTTATGCAAATATGTGAAGTACAATCGCATTTGTCATGTATGGAGAGAAATGAAATTTGTTATGACAACTAAAAAGTTCTAAGTTATGAGCCGTACATCAGTAGTCATAGATTAATTGCATTTGCGTAAATGTATATACATCTATATCTAAGAAAATCTATTGTATATATATTATAACTAAATGGTAAAAATATATAAGCTTAAACTGCAATAATTGCAAGAAAAATGTAAATTTGCAAGACTTGTGTTAAACAAGTCTTAATACAATATTTAGATAAAATATTCATTTTTGTGATGTTACATTTAAATTATTTTATTTGAAAAATAAATTTAACATGGATAAACTGAGTGCAATTCAATCGATGATTGTGGTATGTTAGACGACGATCTATTTCCTTCTTAGTTGATGAATCGACGTTCACCGGATGAAAATTGGCGATTTGATCAACCACAAAGGAAATTCGCAAAGACGCAGTAGACGAAACTGTCGCACGAGTAAAGTCACGAAAGGCCATTTCGTTAAGTACATTAGAGAGGCGTTAAATCGTGAAAAACCAAGTTACAGGCTTATAGTTTGCGAATAGTGAAAACTCGTTTTTCGTAACTAATAGAAGGAGTGCTATTAACTCCATTCGCGAGGTCTCGGCCGGTAATTCATTTTTCGAGTTTGAAAGCTTTCCGGTGTCGCCCGAGTTCTGGTTTGATTTCATGATGTTCCCTCGTCTTGAGGTTCTCTTGAACATGTATATTATATTGCCGTAAAGCTTGCAAAAAAGAAAAAAATTATTGCGGAACAGAAAATATGCAACCCAGAAAGACATTGTCAGATTTGACAAATGGCGCAATACTGGCACAGACTTGACAGCCGTAGTACGGCAAAGCACCAATGGTTCAGTAACGTTTCAATATAGTTCAACCACTGTCATCAGTAGAAAACAAATATTAAGACGTTATTGCGCCAATTGTTGAAACAGTACTCAACCTACGCTGTGCAAGTACTCATGTACGACTGCCACGCAATGAGATTTATCAGGACTGGTTCAATATTGGCAAGAGATTAAACTACAAAATTTGCCAGTAGAAAATTCAAGTACAAACAGTACTGACATGGACCATACGCCAGTATCTTGCCGATACCGACTGAGTATCGCATGCCGATACAATTTTGTTTAATTTTGCAGTACTGGTTCTTGCTTATCTAGAAGTATCCGTTGTATATGAGTACTAAGCTGAAGGACCGGTGTTCAATTCTTACTACCAGACGATTTTTAAAATACTAAATTATACCAAAAAATAACTAAAAATTAAGTAGTATCAAGTAAATCATAATTAGAATATTAAAAAAAAAATATGTAAGAAATATTATAAATTATTTGTTTATAATAAAAAAAATACTACCGATTTCATTGTATTTTCGTATAATACCAGTATTGATTTATTAGTAAATCAGTACAATACCTATGCTAACACTATTGTATTACTGTACTATACACGTTCAGAAATAATCTTGCAT
Source organism: Gryon sp. ZL-2020 (assembly GCA_022817425.1). NCBI lineage: Eukaryota > Metazoa > Arthropoda > Insecta > Hymenoptera > Scelionidae > Gryon > Gryon sp. ZL-2020. Next base: position 11,035 of record JABFPJ010002325.1, read on the forward strand.
TTAAAGTAATATTATTTAGTAAGAATTACTAAACTGCATCATATTTTCGGACTTTTTTGGAAGTACAGTAATATTTATTATTACGATTTAGGACAAATTACTAGACTGAATTACATTTTTTAGAAGACTAATGTTTAAAAAATATAATTTTTATTTTATTATTTGGTTTATTTATTATTGCGAATTTACTTTTCTATAGGATGATATTTTTTTCTTTATCAGTAGGTAATTAAATTGGACAAAGTGTTTTCGTTGATAGGAATTGAACCGCCGTCCTCATAAGTCCGAAGTCCCGCGCGTAGCCACTGATCCACTGAAACATAAACAGTGGCTAACGGCGTATTGGAAATACGACTCAGACTGCATTTGTTATACTTTAATATAAAGATTACTATGCTGCAAAACATTCTCTTTAAGGTGAATTCTGTATGTGTATATTGAACATAATAGTTTAATTGTCAATCTTTTTAATAAAAATTACTATACTGGCAAACAAATACTTCTTCTGATGTTATCATTTCAGTACCTGACCAATACTGAGAAACAATAAAGTTGATACAGTTTCTGTACTATCATCAGTACTGGCAATGTCGGCAACGTTATTGCGCCAGTATTGGGCCATATTGTTTTTTCTCTTTGGGAATAAATAGTAATAGAAGAATGCGAATAGACGAATAAATAAAAGTTACTGTAAAGATTATGCACCACAATATAAAGGGTTAATAAAGGATGACAAATTTATTTCAAATTCATGCAATTCAAATCTGCGAGATCTTTGTAGAGTTTAGTGTTGGTTATTCTGAAAGGAATGAGGCGCGAGTTATGAAGTGTGTGCATAGTACGATGGCATAGCGTGGCGTTATAAACGACTTTTCGTGCGAAGTTTACTAGCATTCATCTCGGGGGAAGCATTCTGCCGAACATCGCGTATATCGTTTGCCCGTGTCCCATCTTTCATGGTTAGTCATCTGTTCTCGTTAAGACGTATCGATATGAACATAAAACTAGGTTTTTATTGATTATACAGTGAGAGATCGAGTTCGCAGAAGCTGCAATATATAGCAAAAATTGCGAAATATTTGTAATTCTTATAAGGTATTTCGCCAATTTGGTGAGGGTTTCAAAATTTTCTCAAGATGTTTTGTAAACTCGGTTTTCTCGCATAATTGGATAAATATTATTTAATTATTATGATGTTTCCCATATCTTTTGTTTTTTATTTCAATAAAACATTTCTACATCACTATTTTAATTGATATCACTGTCTTATATTACGAATACATTTTGTTATTTTTTTATTTTTCAGTTTTGTTAAAAACATAAGTTCTCAATAAATTTTACAAAACTACTAATTATTAGGAGCAATTACAATAAATGGACTACACAATGACTAGTAAGTAATTGTTAAATATAATATTATATAATGAAAATAATTTGTAGAAAAAGTACGAATAGAGAATAGTTCAATAGTTCATTTCCGTGATTCCAAAAGAAAGGAGAATAAATTAGTCTTAAATCCATTTAAATTAGTCGATTCTTGCCTTCACTGGCAAGGAGTTTTTTGAAACCAGCCAAAATTTGACTGGTTTCACAATGAAAGAATTCTCCATTGCCAAAGATGAATAGAAGGGGACAATGAGTTGACGAGGGGATATGCGTAGAGGTCTAGCAGTGGCAGTGGATCTTTTGATAAGATGTACTGCCAAGTATGAGGGGCATCTATGAACTAACAGATTAAATAGATAACAACCAAGAAAATATTTTCTGCAATTTATAACTCTGAATCAACCCAAGAGTAGGGGAGAAATTCGTTCAAATCTATTAGTCATAAAGATAAACTTAATACAAAAATTCATCGCGAATTATAATTCATTCTCTTGAGCTCGGGTTAAGTTTATCGGCGCTAAACAACAATAGTTGAAGCATGGTGTAATAAGTGGCATTACAAGATGTTTCCGAAGATCACGAGACGAAACCTTGGCTGATGTCATTATTTTTATTGAAATTCAGTAGAGACTTCCAGTGAATTATTAAATTGTTCATCTACATTTATTTTTAGAATGAAATATTTCTTATTTTTTGGATGTTTTTCTTTCTAAATGTTTAGACATTTTCATACTTGGCCTTGCATTTTCGGTTTAAACGATATTGCATATCGTTTCTCATAATCACGATATGACAAATTTCTCATAATCACAAATAACCAACTGTACAGAATAGAAGCCCGCAATACGCATATCAGCTAGTCTTATTACATAATTGAAATGTTACCGTTAAGCAATGATCAGTACAACATCTAGGCGCTCTTCGTCTCCTGAATAATTTGGATCTCTTAACACGAATTTCAAATACACGTTAGTTTGAGGTGTGTCATTCAAAAAATGAAAAGATTTCTGGTTGAATTAATTATTTATATGATTTCTTCAATATATGATAATTTTTCCTGTGTTCTTGAAATCATGCTACACATGCAAAAAGCGAAATTAACCTAGTAATACTATAAATATCATATTATTACTTCAAAATTACTGATTCTAGTTTCATATTATTTCATTGCGCATACTATGAAAAACTTTATAATTTTTTGTAGCAAGAGAGGATTTGAAGTGATACTTACATAATATTAAACACTTGATTTATTTTTTAAAACAATAACTTTTTCTCTTTTTTATGAGTTGTTTCTCTACATCTAATGTGCAAATAAATTTCAATTATTCACTCATGTTGGGTATAATATTTATGCCAACATTTCATGATAAAGTACATTGTCAGAAATTATGAAAATAAAATTACAATTTTAGTATAAATTTGGATACATAGCGGCACGAATTATACTAACTAATAATAGAAATAGTAATTTTTAGTAAAAAAAAGTAATTTTTGGTATAAAAAATAGTAAATATTGAAATTTATCTAATGAAGCGAAAAATATTCAAAGTCTCCCTTATTCAAAGAGTCTTTTAGAAATATTTCTAATAGATTCTATATGATTTGTATGCAATTTTTAACAGTAATACATACATATATATGACTGTCCAGAGGGTAATTTCTTTCTTCTTAACACTATGATCGACTTACAAAACAACGAACTACTAGTTTTTATTCATTTATTTATACATTATGTTCATTTTAGAGCTTCATCAGTTTAACCTCTTCATGCTTTACTTGTGATTTATAATAGATTTATAATTTTTTTCTTAAAAATTTTGTTTAAATCGTTCATTTCTTCAAAGCTTTGTTTCTCTGCTATTTTTAAGAATTCTACTTTTTTATCACATTTGACCAAACTGGACCACAAAAATAGCTTCTGTTCATATCTTATAGATTATTGTAAGTTATTGAAAAGGTTTACAAATAAGTTACAACAATAATGTAATATGTATGGTTAATTTTCTGTCCACATAACTAAGAATATACAGGAAGAAATGAATTTGAAAGGAAATTAATAAACAAATTCATTTACTTTTTTTGAAACATATATGCTAAGAAAGTATTTCTTTGTAGCTTTATACACGCAAGTAATTTATTTAAAACATTACACATTGCATGTCTCATGAGTAGAGTTTTTAACTCGTATGAATCATACGTAAGACATGAAAAGAGTGACTCAACATGTGAATGTTTAATTTTTCGACATCAAGTATAACGCATGGGTCATCTTATGGATATTAAATCTAAAAATAATTGAAATTTTCCGATCGTAATACAGGTTGTGCAAGCCTATTCGGTTATCCTGGTCACTGTCATATCAGAAATTATGCAATTATAACTTCGTATGTGATTTCCAATCAGATACGAAGTTAAAGTAGTAGTGCAAAACTACTTTTTACTCTACTTTTTATTTTACATATTTAAAACAATGTCTCATAACACTTTACATTCCCACACTATTTTTTTATACTATATTTCCAACTAGGGTCTGTTCCTGTAACATTGCACCACTTTATTACACAAAGTATTGGAAACTTGCACACAATAGAGCGTCATGGTGACTTCAATTTGTAAACCTGTCAGCGTTAATCACCGATTTATAACAAACCAAAACAGCTCTTCTATACCTCGGTGAAATTTCTCGTTCAATATTAATGTGGGTATTCAGTATCAACTTAGGTTACCCAATTCGTCTTATCTGGCAAGAGCACTTTTTCGAATGAAATATCCAGTGGATAGAAAAAATAATGAAAAAATGAAGAAAAAAGGATTAAAAAATGAACGCGGCCTATCTCAGGGTGTCATTTGACGTAAAAAGGAGCTGCGTTGACTTGGCTTCTTTGGTTTCTGAGTCGCGTAACAATGTCGGCCCGTAAACTATAGCTTTTGATAAGAAAAGCGGCTTACCGTATTTCTAATTTTCTTGCCAGCTCGGCAAATATTATGCATACACCGTGAATCTATGTCTTTGCGTGAGATGATGTATCGTCGACCTCGAACGAACATTGAAACTTATACCTCGTCAAGAGGAGGGTAAAGTAACTCAGCAAGGCTTCCTTTTGCTTCCTTCCGGTCACCCCCCCCCCCCGTTCGTCTAAGCGCCAATGCATAAACGAGGCGGAAGAGAAAGCGATGCATTGCTCTACGGTTAAATTTCACGTCACGTAGAATGGATGAGGCAGCTACGTTACAAGAGCTGCTGTGGCCTTTTGTCGAAACGTTTGATTTTCCAGGAAATTTATCTCACACTGAGGAGAAAAAGTTTATAGTCGCGACAAAATCGTAACGGATGTATCAACCAAATTATATAGAACGAACGAAAAAAGAACACACTGACGTACGAAAGAATCATTTGAAATAGTCGATTAGGAAATACAGTTGAATCTTCGCTACATTTACTTCTTTCGTTTTTCGCAAATAAAATCTTTCAAAGTAGTTGTTACGGTTTATTTCTGTTGCTTCTTTGAGATAATCTTCAGATTGATTTACAACAAATAGAAATATAGAAAAGTTAGTTTTAGATAAATAAATTAGATTTTTTAATAGAAAAAATTAATTTGTTTTCACAGCAAAAACAAATGTTTTAGTTTAAACATTTTTGTAGCAGTTTTTAAAACATTTGAAACTGTTTTAAGTTTCAACCTATCTTTTTAACATTGGATAAAACATCTAAGTGTTTCAAAATGAAACACTTCTTTTTATATAGTGTTATCATAAAAATACAGCCAGCACAGTTTAATATAAAATTAAAGGAGACAAGAAAAATTCACTTAACTGTATGATAAACTCAACAGTAGGTGGTCCATTTTATCTATAGTTTTGTTACTTTCTTTATTAAATTTATTATACATTATCAAAAAAGTGTAATATGCAGTACACTTTTTTTTACATTGTGTGATAATTTTTTACTTAACTATTTATGATAAAATTGTATGGCGTTCACCGTCGATTATGATTGTCCACTAAGCAAAATAGTTAAAGTAGTTTCTGTCGATAAATCGACGTTTCACGTGGCGCAGGAGTTCAAACAGACTAAGCAAGTTAAGGCGAGGACAATACAAAGATGGGTGGTGACCATTTTTTGAAAATAAGATAAAACATTTAAAATATGTTATGTGTATAATTATTTAGCAAAATAAATGTTAAATTAAACATTATTAAAAAATTGGGTGAAATGTAATATTACATATTAGCATTTTTTAGTAAATTTTTACTACCGTGTGTGTAATATAATATTAATTTATATATAAATTAACTATTACAAATGTTTCAAGATAAATTTGATTTTAAGTTTTATTAAAAGTAATCAAATATTTGGGAAAATAGGTATGTTGAATATGTTATACAAAGTAAATAAGTGAATATGCACAATGAATGAAAAATTTTATTTCCTAGTATATTATTCTTTAATTTAATGAAAAATAGCAGTTTATATGATAAATTCTATTATGTTTGAAAATTCTATATAAATAATTGAACTAGATGCATTAAATGCTTGTAAAATTAATGAAACGCTCATTCGTTAATGCAACATTCAAAAAATATCAGAAGTGAGCGTTAATCAGATACTCAACATTTTCTTAATGTGCTGTACGATGGTTTATTGCACGAAACAGAACGTTTTTCTTTGATTAAAAAACAAATAATTCAAAACCTCATCGAAATTAAGTCAAATATCATTGGAGAATCATCAAACAAAAATATTCTTGTACCGATGAAACTCGGAACCGTTAAAAGGTCAATTACATTTACTCAAGTTCTAAGAACGTAAACAAAAATAACTTTTCCAGCATTACAAAGTTGATGTCGGGGCCAATAATTTTCGATTGCACGTAAATCATTCAACCGTTCTAATTAATAGTTTGTCGAACCAGTGAGTGGTGTAGAAAAGTTTAATGCACGCCATGGAAACCGGGGTAACATAAAAAAAAAAGAATAGATAGCAAACAAACGCAAGCCGAGGAAGGAGACTCTGTTGGAGCAAAAGAAATTGACTGATAAGAAAAAAAAGAACCAAATGAAATAGACGAAAAGTGCACATATACATAAAAACAAGCGGCTTTTAAGATAAATCATGCACGTTTTATTTGAATCAAAATGTGATCTGTTTAGGAGAAATGATTTCCGCACGAGTGAAGTTATGTAAGGAATGTCCACTTGAATAAGACAGTGTTAGTCTTGTTACGTTAGCCAATGTCTCCAAAGCATAAATCCGATTATCGTTGCAGCGGGCGATGAGGCAGCGAGAACCGGAGATAGAAAAAGGAACAAGAAGAGGAAAAGTGAAGAGTGATTTTACAGTGGGAAAAAAGAGAATATCAAAGAGGGTATCTACCGCGTAACTTTGAATATAAACCTCAAAGCAGGGGCGCTTCGCATCGATTTATTTTCGTGTTTGTTCACGGTGGGAAAAGTTTCGCGGTTTGTCAGCACTTTTAGCAGAGATGTTCGACCGAGACGAAGCGCACTGGGAAGGGGGCACATTGCGAACTCGAAAAAAGAGAGGGCGGAGTGAGCTCATCGAAATATCATAAACCGTCTATTTTCGTTTGTAATACTCGCCTGTTAGTCTCTTTTTAGCAAATCTGACCATTCGCTAAATTTACTTTCTGATTCGCTAAATCTGCTTCTAAATGAATATTAATTTATTAAACTGTAAAGATCACAAATATTACATAAAAAAATTGTTTTTATGCTACTTACAATTACAGGAAAATACACTTATAATTATATCTAAAATATAATTATTTCTTTATGTAATAACAATTTCTGTATTTCAAAAAATATATGTCAACAAATTTTTTCATTTTAATGATTTTTTCGAGTGTAATATATTCAACACAGAATATATAAATATTTTTTTCAAAAAAGTTACATTAACAAAATACGAAATTACAATAACTAATAAAGCAAATATGGTAGTCCGATGGCAATCGTGAAAAACCCATTAAAATGTATTAAAAAGGAGCATAACCAAATGACATGATAACTAAATGATAAATAATGATAAAATTATAACTAAATAATAAATGATAAATAAATAATAATAAATCATCAAGTAATACATTTAATTCACATAGTAGTAAATTCCATAGTCAATTTTAGATGCAATTGTTGAAAATCATTAGTTCTTGACAGAAATGAAAAAGTATAACAAAGGAATTTAAATAAAACGATTTTACGTAAAACAACACCTATTAGAAACCTTGTAATAGTGGATAGCAAGATTATACAAGACTACTAGTAAGAATAAAATAATGCAATTTAATTATTCGACCCAAAACACGAAGCAAAAATAAAGTACGATTACACTCTTCATCAAAAGCAAGAAAAAAGGAGAATGCTGCGGCAGCAATATAATTTTTCGCCGCAAACAAGTGACGAGAAATGTGGCTCGGAGTGACGATTCCCGGGATATTTGAGCAAAATATTTCGGTCGTATTGTCACTTAGTCAGCAAAGGGAAAGACCTCAAACGAAGCGGCCAGCTCTTGTGGTTTGCGTGTGTAAAAATGAACGCTTTTACTAATATTTTAGTCGAAGACAAAAAGTAACACGAAATCCTTGCGAATCACGTTATTAGAACACTGATTCAATATTATTGAATATTATTTAATGAATACTTTTTGGAAATAAAAAATAATTACTCCTACGATGTCCTTAAAACCGATTACTATAGAGTATACTTATTTGCATATTTCAAAGTTCCGTTAGGTTGGAAATATCATGTATGCAATGTCGATGTTCGTTTAAATAAAATAACAAGTGCCTTTTTTGTCAAAGATAGGGAGAAATTTATTCGACAGAATTTTTCAATTTGTACGTACGTAGTTGGCACTTGGGCTTTATTAGATCATACGTTGCTTTCAATTTGATTGGAGGAAATCCGATCCCTCTTACGACGGGCACCAGGTTACGGGTAAAGCCTTTAACGTCGACATACCGAAAATCCTTTTCTTTTTCTCACTATCTGTTCTTAGCGTTCGACTGAGAAAAAGACCCGCGCGCATGTACCTTATACCAACGCAAAAGTTCAACTTTACTCGACGTCGTGTATTCATTCAAGTTGTTTCCTTTCTTTAAAGAAGTAGACGTCTCTTCAACATCAACAGACATGTCGCCTACGAATATCATTCGATAGCAGAAAACTATAGATAGCACATGACGAGTTTTACGCCAAAAGAAAGTTCGTCGATGCAGTGATCGCATTGCAAGTTGCTGAGATTACGTCAGAAGATTGTTTGGCTTCCAGCAACCTCGTTACATTGTTACTTCACTGAAAGCCTCGATTTGAAATATTATTTTTCGAATATCCGTCTTTTGCGTTGTACTTTGTTTTAATTTGATTTCATTTGCCGCAAGTAAAAAATTTTCTATATTAATAGAGACGAAAATTTAATAAAGGATTTTAAAAAAATGTGTTATATTATTACTTTAAAGTTTGACAATTTAATAACATCAATAATACAATACTTAATAAAATTTTTGGAAATGAAAAATGCATATTAACATATATAATATTGTTGTTTAATTCTCATATGTGAATGTTATTACATAAACATATGTTTTACGAGCAACAAATACATTTATTTACATGCGGATATATCCAATATTCCTGGAAATAAATTGCTTATTCATTTCTTCAGATAAACACCTTTAT
>JABFPJ010002326.1:0-20124 GCA_022817425.1 Gryon sp. ZL-2020
TGCTTTTTTTTTTTTTTTTATTTTGTCGTTGAACGTACTTGAGCTAATAAGGATGATACGTTCGTTGTATATGATATAGTTATTTGTCATTTCAACGTTTCACTTGGCTCGAAAACAAACATTCGAATTTCGCGCCTTAATTATCATTGGAACGATTCCGCGTTTTTCAGGTGCATTTCTGATCAAGTTTTGGGAAATACATTTAGATACAACAAGATAAATAAATAAATAACAGAATTGTATACAAATTAATTAAATAAACAATTTATATAAAAAAATAAATAAATAGAAAATTGGAAATGAATTTTATTTTGTTAAACAATTATTTATTTTTAATGAAAAAAAGGATTAAAAAATTTTGTTTTTTTTTTTTAGTTTTATTATTTTGTTTAAAAAATAATGTTTAATCAAATTTTTCGTTTTCTTAGTTTTATTAGTTTTGTTAGTTTTTTAAAAAGTAAATTTTCAACTGAAAATTTTATTTTTTTAGTTTTGTTAGTTTTATTGATTTTCTTAGTTTTTCAAAAGCAAACATTTTCAACAACAAAAAATTTTTTTGTTCAAGAAATAATTTTTCTTGCAAAACTAACAAATTCAATAAGACTAATAAAACCAAAAAAAAGAAAACTTTTAGTTGAATTGAAAATTTACTTTAAAATTTATTTATTTATTTTTTATAAAACTAAGAAAACTAAAAAAGCTAATGAAACTAAAAAATATATTTTCAATTAAAATTTTATTAGTTTTAATTTTTTATTAATTTAAAAATTTTTTTTAGTTTTGTAAGAAGTTAATTTTAAAATAAAAAATTTTTTTTTCAATGTTGTTGGTTTTATTAGTTTGGTTAGTTTTGTGAATAAAATATTGAAATAAACAAATAATTTGTCTTTTAATAATTAATTATTATATATTTTAGTAATTATTATAAAAAAGATAATAAAATGTATTTCGAAATTCATTTAACACAAATATTTCATTTATGATTTGTTTTTACTAAAAATTTTTAATGAAATTAATTTAAATTGAATACGTTTAATTTAAATTAAAATAAAATTAAATTCAAAATAAACATTAATTTAATTTAAATTAAAAAAACAAATTTAACTAATTTTTTAAATATAATGTTATATTTCTTATTTATATAAATGTATATAAATTTAGTTAAAGTTGTTTTTTATTTAAAAAATTAAATTTATTTAATTTAGTTTTTTTTTTAAATTTAAATAAACAATATTTAGTTTAAATTAAAATTAAAATGAACATTCAAATCAAAATTTATTTAATAAAAAAAATATATTTTGTTAAAATTCATTGAATTGAAAATTGATTGAAAATGTATCTAAAAAAACTGAATGTCAACGATAACAAGATTACATTTGAAAGCAACTTGAGTAGACATCGAAGTAATGAAACTAAGTATTGTGTTTGCGCACGCGCCTCACGATATATAAATCCGTGCGAGATCCGAGAGAATTACTGGCCCCCATTGATTACGTTTAATTATATCGTTATATTAGGCATTTTATGCTACGTTTATTTGCTTGCTTCCGCTGGTCAATCGTTCGTTATATTACAATTACAATTATTTACACCATAGTTTGATAGTGAAATGATTTATTGCAATGCGCAATATTTTTTTTTATTTTTTTTGCGTCGCAGAAATAATAACAATAAAAAAAAATAAAAAAAAAATACAAATTCGCAAATGAAGCAAAATTTTTGAAAATTTTGGCAAAAATCGAAAAAGTTTATCTAAAAAGGCACTTTAGAATGTAATAACTAAAAATTAATTAACATTTGTTTAAATTTTATTTTTTATATTTTTTTTAAATTATGAAAAATTGAAAAAAAAAATTTTATAATTAGTTTATTTTAAATTTCTTATAATTAAAAAAAATTTCTTATAATTTAAACTTTTTTTTTAATTTCTTATAATTAAAAATTTTTTTTTGTAATTTTTTATAATTAAATTTTTTTAATTTTTTATAATTAAATTTTTTTTAAATAAATAAGCAATACTGCTTTTTTTAGACCAAATGCCAGACGAAGCAAAACGAATAACATTTCGATGATTGTGCGTGAAAAAAATGCAAACACATTCGTGTTCGAAAAGGCACTAGCAACGGACTTTGAGTCTAAAATCTTTCCTTTTCCCCCTAAAAATACAAGGCACTATTTCCTAGTCGAAATGCAGCTTTTTTTCTTCTTTTTTTTCAAAGTTTTCAATATTAAAAACTGGCTCTACGATTATACTGGCATCTCGTTTCGGAAAAATTCGAACTCGATATTTTTTATCACTAATGATTTTTAGTCGAGTGAAAAAAGACAAAAAATAGTCAAAATTATTTTTTTATATTTACATTAAATTTTTCTACAAAAAATAATTTCAAAAAAAATTCACAAAAATGATGAAAAAGTGATAAAATTATTGAAATAGGAACGTGAAACTTTATGTACATAAAATACAATTCATTTGACGAAATTCAACTAAGAAGATAAGGTTTTAGTTTGGCCACATTCAAATTATTGCTTTGACCGAATATATTAGTTGAATTCATATATATTTATATATATAATATACTTGTTCAGTTTAACATAAATTTGCATATTTCACTTATGTAATTATTAATGAGCATCAATAGTTTTTTTAAATTTAGAGATGCCAAAATAAAATGCGCATACAAAGTTTCTACAGTTATATAAAAAAGTTTGAATGTTTCTTTGTATGAACAGCGGATTTATTTGCATGTAAAAAAATAAATGTATCATTTCTCGGTGAGAAAAAAATCGCATTTTAGGACGAATTGAATTTTCGTTTATTGCTTTGCCCACAGAAAAAAGCTTAGCGTAGTACATTTATTTACAGTTCTTAAATTATGATTGCACCTTCTACTTTGGCACCTTTACTTCTGTCAAGACGATTCAAAATGCTTTTTCTAAAAAAAAAAAAAAAATAATGAAATAAAGCATGAGATTTATATTTAGGAAATGCTATAGCACCCCATTGTAACAATTGCGCAGATCTAAAACTTGAAATTACATGAAAAGTACGCAAAATGGTTACTGCGCATCGTCTAACTTCAGAGTCATGCGCTGTGAACCATTTTGCATATTTCTCCTATAATAAAGCGGTTTATATCTGCGCAGTTATTTTTTCTTGGTTTAACAGACTTTAATTAAAAAGCGATGTGGGTAAATTTTTTTAAGTAACTGAATTTACAAATTAGTATATTTTTCGAATAATTTAGCAGTTTCAACTCTAATTTTTCGATTAAAATGGTCATCAGAAGCAGGAAAAAATTTTGAAAATCTAAAAACTGAATTTTTTTAAATTTAGTTCATACAAAGATTAAATAAATTAAATAAACAAATTTATACATAAATATTGATAAATAATGAAATAAAACACATGATATATATTTAGGGAATGATATTGTACCCTATTATAACAACTGCGCAGATCTAAAACTCGTCATTACACGAAAACTACGCAAAACGGTTACGGCGCATCGTCTAACTTCAGAGCCATGCGCAGTGAACCATTTTGCGTATTTCTCCTATAATAAAGCGGTTTATCTCTGCGCAGTTATTTTTTCTTGGTTTAATATACTTCAGTTACTTCAACTACACCATAAAAATAATGAAAAAACAAAAATAATAAAAAAATAAATTACTAAACAATTTTTTTTATTGAACCGTCCTGACCCTGTTTCATGTTGCCACATATTAATCAATTGATAAAACCTTAATTTGCTATTCTTAAAAGCTATGAAAACTCCGTTTCACATTCATTCATACTTTACATCAGCTCCCTTCGATTGAGAAAAAATTGAATTTGCGTGAAGCCAATTGCTCGCAGCCCACCTCTAATACTGCTTCTATATTTCGTTTAGAATACACAAAAATGCATCGATGAATTGTCATTGATTGTCCGTTTTACAAACGCGAAATTCTTTGTGCATAATTGTTTTTTTTGTCTTTTTCTTTTCTTTTTATAAATGTAGATTAACATATTGTTTATTTTGCGAACATTTTACGATCACAATTGTATATATTTAACTGAGCATGCTAAGTCCCAAGCTCCGTTCTCGGAGTTTCTCTCTTCCTCTTTTACTACAGAGAATATTTTTTTTATTTTATCATAAGAATAAAGTCCAACGACATTTATGCCCTTTTTTAATTCGATTTTAAATAGATTTTCGACTTGAACAAAAATCATCAATTTTTCGCTCATTTTGTATAAATAAAATAAATATATCAACAATGTTTAAATGCAAAGTAAAAAATATATCGCATTATACAATAATAAAACGAAGTCGAAAATCTGAGATGAAATCGAGTTGCAAATTAAATCTATATATATTTCTTTAATTCGTGATTGAATTTACTAATCATAAGGTAAACTTAAAATTATCGATAACATTACTTTTACTGGCTCTATTTATTTTCGTAATATGTAGTCTGCGATAATGATAGTTTTAATACATAATAAGTATATTGGTTCTATTTGCGATACGTGTTCATTTTCTGGTACGATGATAAATCTTTGCAATCTGTTTGCAATTGCAGTTCAATCGTAATTATCATTAATATATATTTATATATATATATATATATATTAAAAAAAACTTCAACAGAATTGAGAAAAGGAAACATCAGAAGTTTTTAAAGTTAAAGAAATGCGAATGAAGGACAAGTTCAGTAAAAATAGTGCTCTAGACTAGTTGAGCTGGCTTTCATTTCATTTCGTCATTTAAATAAAAGTTTTAATTTCAACAAATTAGCTACAATAAACAACGGCATGCTGAACCCGCAGCCATCCTCTTTAATTTTCTAAATAAATCATTTTTTCTCTAATATTGCACGATTCAAATAATACTTTTTTCTTTTCTAAAAATTTTTTCTTAATTTTGCCTCAATTTAACATTTAAATAAGATTTATTCATGTTTTTTTAGGTTACGGTCTATAAAAAATGATCTACTGCGCAGATCTATTGCGCAGATTCATTGCACAGATCTATTGTGTAGATCTATTGCGCAGATCCATTGCACAGATCTATTGCGCAGATCTATTGCAAAGATACATTGCATAGATCCCTAGCGCAGATCTATTGCGCAGATGTGTTTACGTAGATCCATTGAGCAGATCTATTCCACAGATCCATTGCGCAGATCTATTGCACAGATCCATTGTGCAGATCCATTGCACAGATCTATTGCACAGATCCATTGCGCAGATCTATCCGAAAGATCCATTGCACAGATCAATTGCGTAGATCTATTGCGCAGATCTATTCCAAAGATCCATTGCACAGATCCATTGCGCAGATCTGTTGCATTGTTCCATTGTACAGATCCATTGCGCAGATCTATTGCACAGATCCATTGTACAGATCCATTGCACAGATCCATTGCGCAGATCTATCGCGCAGCAGTTTCTGATAGGTCGATCAATAAGAACTGAATCATGCAATTGGGTAATGGAATGTAACGACTATTTCCCAGGAGGAAAAACAAAATTCCCAAAAGATAAATCGTCGTTTTGTGAAATGCAAGCTTTTTAGGGGCAAGTTAACCGTTTCTTGCCAGCTTCAGAGTTCGTTTCTCAATGAGATACATTTTTGTTTTCATGTTCACAAGGAACGAAAATTTCAACGAATTTGCAAAATATCGAACAAAATGGTACTTTTTTTTTACCTTTTTTTTAGACTCCATGATCATGTAGTAGTTTCGTCTAGTTCCTTCTTCAAAAAGCGCATTGCATTTTTCAATGAAGGATTTGCGTCAGCAGTGATACCAACTTATGATATAATTAAACTACGCTCTTATTTAAAATACATTAGATCGTATTCGAGGATTTGAACTAGTGGCGTAAGAATCGAAGCATCAACTTTGTTTCATCCTTACTGGCTTAGTTTAGTTGCTTATTAACTTTATTTTCCGTTGTCTTTAATGTGTTTCAATTCACTCAACATCTTCGTTCTAACACCACTAGCGACGAAAAGTTGGCAACGCTGATCTTCAGGTCCCGTACGTAATTTAGTTTAAAACTTTAAGTTCTCCCGCATTGCATTCGGTAGAGCTTATCATCAGTGTCGCTTCATGTGGAGCGACAGGTGATCGCTACGTGAGAACGAACGCTGACATAAGTGGCATTTGAAGGGCTTCTGGCCAGTGTGCTTGCGATAGTGCCGCGTTAATTCATCCGAACGCGCGAATTTCCATGTGCAACCTTCCCAAGTGCACTGATATGGTTTCTCCCCTGAAATCAAAAAAAGTTTTTTTGTAATCGAACATTATTGTCTTATTTCATTAAACAAACTGAAATGATCAAGGAAAAATCTACTGCGCAGATCTAAGTCGCTTGGTTATGTCAGATATAGGCAAAATGGTTTACTGCGCAGCTTCTAACTTCAGAGCCATGCGCAGTGTACGGAAATGCGTTTTTCTTGTGTAGAATATGTCGTTACATCTGCGCAGAGATTGAATATGATTTCTATTGGTCTTTAGTAATGATTTTTTATACTAAAATTAAATGAAATGTGTTTTAGTGCTGAGCCTAACTTTACAGCCATGCGCGGTAGACCTAAATTTGTCTTTTTCATGACAAAACTTAACGTAATAGCTGCGCAATGGTGGAAAATGATTTCCAAACGTCCTTAATAACATGTTTTATTATATTAAAATCAAATATAATGTTCTATATTACCGAACCTAACTTCACAGCCATGCGCGATAGACCTAAATTCGTCTTTCTCATATAAAAAGTATCGTAATAGCTGCGCAATGTTGGAAAATGATTTGCATACGTCCTTAGTAAGCCATCGTTTCACTTTACATTTGAAATAATAGATAGTATAAATAATGTTGATATCAAACACGACTGTCACGCATCCGTCAGTGAGCGTACTTTTTGCCTTTATGCAAAGATCTTACGAACGCAAGCGTTGTATAAAAGCAAAGCAGTGTTTAATCAACTTCGCGTATATTCACTTTCTCAGTTTGAAATGCATAAAGCAAGTCCACTATCGAGACCATTTTTCCTAAACCATTATTTATGGGACTTACAAAACTCTTTTGTTTCGCATTCGCAGAAAAGATACAATGCGCATTCCCACGCACTTATAACACCGGTTGCAAACGTCGCATGACACGATCGATCGGACTATTACTCCCGTATTAAAGTCAGCTGATAAATTTCTCGATCGACCCAATACATATTAACTCGCCAGTAACTTTGCGTCAATTTCATAATACAACCATACACCTTTCTCTATCTATCTCTTTTTCTATTTCTCTTTGGGATTCAGAATGAAATCATAAATAATTGATACCAATCGTAGTTATTACAAAATCATTTGCACAAAAATTCGTTGCTAATTGATTCGTTCGAATTAATTGCTAAACCAAATGATTTGTGTTAGGATAAATAATTGATACGCGCTTGGATATCGACAATTACTCATTAAGAGATCGATTATGGAGAAGATAAATATCTCTCCATATCTTTTTGAGATTTTTTTTAATTTTGAAAAAATGTACATTTTTTCAAAATTTTGAAAAAATTTTAAGATTTTAATTAAGATTTAATTAAGATTTTAATTTTGAAAAAATGTACATTTTTTCAAAATTATAAACATTTTTTTTAATAATAATTTTGGAATTAAATAAATATTTTTCAAATTTTGAAAAATAATTTTAAACAAAAATGATTTTTTTTCAAATTTTGAAAAAATTGTTTGAAAAATAATTATGCAAAAAATGAAACATTTTGAAAGATTTTGAAAAATAATTTTAAAAAAATGAAAAATTTTTTCACGTTTTGACAAATTTTCGTTGGAAAACAATTTTGAACAAATAGACCAATTTTTTCAAATTTTGAAAAATTTTCAAAAAAAATGAAAAATGTTTTCAAATTTTGAAAAATGATTTTGAACAAAATGAAATTTTTTTCAAATGTTGAAAAAATGTGTTTGAAAAATAATTTTGCAAGAAAATTGAAATAAAATTTTCAAAATTTGAATTTGAAAATTGAAAATTTGAACGGGAAAATTGTGGATGGGAAGGTTGATGCGAAACAAACAATATACAAATGTATTGGCATATTGGCACACAGCGCCGAGATAATCGCGAGTCGGCCAATAATTGGGTGCGAAGTGACGGATCCAGCGATAATATCGTTCGCTTTGATATTCCTCAGATGTGTCCCTGCAGATAGACTACCGGTTAATCCGCAGTAACGAGACCCTGTCTGCTGCGCCGTCAACATCGACGAGATCTTCTTGTACTTTTAGTATCTTCGTGTTTTGACTTGAAGATCATTTTTTTTCCCCCCTTTTTTGATGTTCTCATAAAGAGAGAGAGAAAAAAAATTCTGATTTTTTATGGGGTTGACTGATTAAAAAAAGGCAAAATTAATTGATTACATAATTGCGTGTAATTAATCGATTTACGTGCAATGGGTACATTAATTATCCATTTGCTAATGCGTTGTGATCAAATTTTGCGGATTTAACGCTGCTTACGTTACGTCATAGATTAGACTTGTCTTACCGAACAGACTCATTAGTTAACCGTAACTTGGCCTCTTTGCAACATTATTCATCGCAATCGCCAAATGATAAATAACCGGTAAAAAGCGATGTGGGTTTTTTATTTTTTTTAAGTAACTGAATGTATAAATTATTAATATTTATAATAATTTAGTAAAAATGCAAATTATTAATAGTGATTTTAACTTAAATTTTTTGTTTAAAATGATTTTCAAAAGAAGGAGGAAAAAATTTAGAAAGTGAGAAAACTATTGTTTACAAATATAAATGAAATAAATAAATTTATACATAAATAATAATTAATAATGAAAAAAAAACATCAGATTTATATTTAGGGAATGATATTGTAACCCACTGTAATAATTGCGCAGATCTAAAACTCGTCATTACATGAAAAGTACGCAAAATGGTTATGGAGCATCGCCTAACTTCAGAGCCATGCGCAGTGAACCATTTTGCGTATTTTTCATTTAATAAAGAGGTTTAGGTCTGCGCAATTATTTTTTCTTGGTTTAATAGTCTGTAATTACTTCAATAATATTGTAAGAATATTCAAAAAAGTTAATAAAAAAATAAATTAATTTAAAAAAATAAAATTTTTTACTGAACTTAATAATATTTTGTTTGTTTTTCTTTTTTTATAAATTTAGATTAATATATAGTTTTTTTTGAGAATATATTACAATCACAATTGTATACAATTAACATAATTATACATTACAAATATAAATTAAATAAGTAAATTTAAATATAAATAATAATTAATAATGAAAAAAAACATCAGATTTATATTTAGGGAATGATATTGTAACCCACTGTAATAATTGCGCAGATCTAAAACTCGTTATTACATGAAGAGTACGCAAAATGGTTACGGCGCATCGCCTAACTTCAGAGCCATGCGCAGTGAACCATTTTGCGTATTTTTCCTATAATTAAGAGTTTTAAGTCTGCGCAGTAAATTTTTTTTGGTTCAATATCCTCCACTCTTTCTAACAACACTCTAAAATTATTAAAAAATAAATAAATAAATTATAAATAAATTAATAAATGAATAAACCAATAAAATGATATGAAAAAAATTATAATTTCATTGAAAATGATAAAAATAAATAAAAAATCATTTGTTATTGAATTTAAATTGATTTCAACATATTCGACGGAGGTGATTAAATGCCGCGATTTTTCGGACGCACATTCAAAAGGGGCAGATGGAATTTATCGGGCTGCTCTCGTCGTGAGGCTCATTAGGGCCTCGGCTAAAAGACTTTGGACGTCAATGAAGAGGCGCCGTCAATTGAGTGCGAGATGAATCGATTGATTTTCTTTAATCTCGCGTTATCCCCGAGCATCAGCGATCACGAGTGGCCCGACAATGCTGCCCGACTGACAATAAACCCAAGCCGATCGATCAATGCTCAACGATCCACCAACTCAAACGATCAACGATGACAGAATATTTACTGAATTGAAACAGATTCCCGAGATAAGTCCTGTCGACTACACCTGATATATACATTCGCAGCAAAAATTCAAGGGTCTCTTTGTAATGTCGGATAATTATCGAATTCCAATTATGTATCCGCATCAACCTTTTTTTCGCTCGATTTATTTATTTCGATGAAGAAACGAGAACGTTTACGGTTTTATGTTTAAGAAAACATTTTTTTTTATTTTTTTAATGAAAAATTTTTTTATTTTTTTTAATTTTTGTTTAATTTACAAAATATATAAAATTTAATGAAAAAAGACATTTGAAAAATGTAAAAATGTTTTACATTAAATAAATTAAAAAAAAATGGATTTAAACAATTAAAAAAAATTAATAAAATAAAAAAATTTAATTTAAAATAATACAATAATAAATGAAAAATTAAAATAATAAAATAAAAAAATTAGGAAATAAAATATTACAACATTCAAATTATTCTTTTTATTTAGAAGAAATTTAATAAATGATTGTTTAATTTTCATTATTTTTTAATAATAAATAATAATACAAAATTAATTTTAAAATATTAATTTTGAGTATTTAAAAATATGTTGAAAAAATATTAAACAATTTTTTATAATTATAGAGAAATATTATCAGATTATAATTATTATACAAATTTATTATAAAAATTTGAAAAAATCAAATAATGAAAATTAATTATAATTAATTATAATAATTTTAATAAAATTAATTTGAAAATAATATTTTTTTTAATTAAGAAACAATTGAATAAATAAAATTATTTTTTAATTTGCATTATTTTTACATATGAATAATTTTGTTAAGAATTGAACTTACGAAAAGTTGAAATAAAGTTTCGAAATAAAGTTTTGCGAAATAATATATTCATAACCGCGAATCTACATATTGTTTCCAATTTAATATATCAAACGACAGATGTTTCCAAGCCACCTTTTGATGAAACTAAATGTATTATTCCACATTTGAAATAAGTTTGTTTATCATTTTTAATTATTATTTTTAATTAAAGCACTAATTAATTAACTAGATAATTTATTTATGATTATTTATATTATTTAATAATAAACAAATTATTTTCAATAATTAATTTTTTTAATTTTGCAAGTTTTGCAAAAAACTTTATTTTATTTTTTAACTTTTTATAAAAACATTTTATTTTTTAATCTTTATTTTTTAATTTTTTTATTAACATAAAAATTATTTAAATAAAAGTAATTTTTTCTTATTTTACGCAAGAAACTTTATATATTAAAAATAGCGAGAAAACTACTTAAAACGAAATTATAAAAATATCAATAATTTATTTATAACCGAAAAACAATGCTTTAATATTGAAATTGTGAAATCCGTGGATTTCATAAATAACATATTATTCAACAGTTTATATCATATTTATTCATTTATTTTATCTTATTTGTTTAAAAGTGAAATAAACACTTTATTTGTTATCGTAATTTACAAAATTATGATAACCTAAACTTTGCAGGCCATTAGAAATTAATTAAATAAACTTTAATTGTGAAACTCACATTTCTTCCGAACAAATAAAATTGTTTAATTAAGAATCACATCGACTTTTTAATAACGTATTTTCTGCCTGGGTTTACAATTTTGATTGCAAAAAAAATCCACAAAAAAACAGAAACAAAAAAAAAGAAAAAAGGTTGAAAAGTAATTTTCATAAAGGCAAACTTTCATTCATATTATGCATGATAAAATTTAATTAAGGAAGCCAAAATTGGCAATTAAAATTAAAACTTTCCACAAAATTGCTGCCAAATTACTCATTTTGACACCTTGCGTTTATAAATTGAATAAATATGCTAACAATTTTTGTAAGTACGTTAATTAAGCATGATGTCTTTCACGTTTCGTGTCAGAAAAAATTGAACTTGGGTGGAACCGCAAACATGATTGGCGGCTGGAAATTGCGATGTAACTCATCTTCGAGAACGAGAAAAAGTTTGTTTTTCATGAGAAATTCAATCTTTCAAATATTGAATTATTAGATTTTGAACCTATTTTGAACCGATTTTGAACCGCTTTAAATTAGATTTTGAACCTATTTTCAAACCTACTTTGAACTTATTTGAACCTATTTTAAACCGATTTTAAACCGCGTTAAATTAGATTTTGAACCTATTTTGAACCTACTTTGAACCTATTTTAAACCGATTTTGAGCCGATTTTGAACCGCTTTAAATTAGATTTTGAACTTACTTTGAACCTATTTTAAAAACCTAATTCGAACCTATTTTAAACCTATTTTGAACCTATTTTGAACTTAATTCGAACCTATTGTGAACCTAATTCGAACCTATTTTGAACCTATTTTTATCCTATTTTGAACCTATTTTTATCTTATTTTGAACCTATTTTGAACCTATTTTGAACCTCATTTGAACCCATTTTTATCCTACTTTAAACCAATTTCTAACAGATTCAACCCCAATTTTGAACTGTTTTTAGTGTGATAAATTACACTATACGGTTGCCATGACAACCGTATATATATAACATTTGCAATCAATTTTGTTAGTAGTTGAAACCTCAAAAAAGAGTGTAAAAATGATTTGTTTTTTAACGCTCACCAGTGTGCGTTCTTTTATGCGCCTTCAAGTGCGAACTCTTAGTATAAACTTTGTCGCATCCTTCGACGTCACACCTATGAACCTTGCGACGCTTTAACGCGTCGCCGCAATCACCATCAACGCTCAAATTGGCGTTGTTACCGCCGACACTGCCGTTGCCTCTTGCGCCAAGTGCGATGCCTGTTGCGAGTGAGGATCGCTTATGAAAGACCCTGAAACAGAAAAAAATACAATTTTATTTCAAAATATATTCTTTAATTTCTTTTAAACAATGTTTTTTAATAATAAAGAAATTATATTTGTTATAATATATAAACATAATTTTATATATGAAATATGAAATATATAAAGTATCTTTAATAAAAAGCAATATATATTACCCATATATTGTCAATATATTAATAATATTATTTTTAATATATCATATATGTACTGTTAATGTATAAATAATATATTAACAATATATATTCTATATATGACAACATATAGCAAATATATAGAACTATATTAACCATTATATCTGCATATTTTTCATATATGGACTCTATATATTAGCATTTTACAAAACTAATTTACATATATGATCCATATATGATCAATATATGGTTTCTATATAGTTCATATATGATCAATATATAGTCAATATATTTTCAATATGTGTTCAATATATGATTAATGTATGGTTCATATATGGTCAATTTATGGCTTATATATGATCAATAAATGTTAATATATGGTTCATATATGGTCAATATATAGTTTCTATATGGTTCACATATGGTCAATATATAGTCAATATATTGTCAATATGTGTTCAATATATGATCAATATATGGTTAATATATGGTGATTATATGGTCTATATATGGTCCATATATGGTCTATATATGGTCAATATATTTTCAATATATGGTTTCTATATGGTTTATATATGGTGAATATATGGTGAATATATAGTCAATATATTGTCAATATATGTGCAATATATGATCGATATATGGTTAATATATGGTCAATATATGATCTATATATGGTCCATATATGGTCAATATATGGTTCATATATTATCAATATATATATATTTAAACTATGCCAAGCATATATTAACAAATATATTCGCAATATATTATGTCTATTTAATATTTATTTATTCACTTTTTTTCTGAAAATTTTTGTTTATAATATATATTATAAAAAATTATTTTTAAACATTATATAGTCTATATGTACTCCATATATGATCAATGTATGGTCAATCTATGGTTAACATATTTTTCAATATATGCTCAATATATGATCAATATATGATTTCTTGAATAATATATTGTTAATATATGTTAATACACATATATTATATGTATATTTGACGGGCTTATATATGTCATTTATATAAGTAATATTATACATGTATATATAAGCATATATTATACATATATATTTGATGTTTTCTATTAGGTATCGATATACATATATACATATGCATATATATGTATATAATGCAAAGATATATATGTATGTACATATATAAAAGTTAAATCGGGTGCGGCGAATTGGCAAAAGCCATTGGCGCATACCGTTGGCGCAATATATCCTTCAAGCCGCTGACTGACTCGCAATCACACGTGGCACCTTCGGATCTTGCCGTGAAGATCAACCCCGCGCGCTCGCGTCAGCGGAGATGCGTTTTTCTCCCGGACTCACGACTGCGAGACATTAATGGTGCCAACAATCGGACAGAAAATCGAACGGCTCGAGCAATTTTTATTGACTGCACCACGCTCTGCCGCTGAGTTATTTATGATGGCGTTTTAACGCAGATTAGGCGCTTTTTTATGCGCCACTCGCAAATCCAATCTTATCCACAATTCTTAACAACATTTTTTATGACTTTGCAGAAATTAAAAAAAAATTTTTTTTTATAAAAATATTTTTTTATAAAATTTTTTTTTTCTATTTTTGCTATACGGTTGCCATGGCAACCGTATGGTCAAATTAACGACATTTTTTATGACTATGCACAATATAAAAAATATTCTTTTTATTTTTGCCATACGGTTGCCATGGCAACCGTATAAATGAAAATCTCTTGAAAAAAATGGAAATTGTTAAAATATGCAAATTTGATTAAATTAAAAAAAATAAATATTAAAAAAAAATTGTGTATTAAATTTTTTTTCTAAGTTTTGTCATACGGTTGCCATGGCAACCGTATAATTGAACAAAAAATTGATAGTTGTTAGAGTATGAAAATTTGATTAAATTGAACAAAAACAATTTATCATTCGTAAAGTTTTAATTAATTTGAATTATTGAAATCATAAACAACATTCCACGGACAAAATACCGGCACGACGTCGTCAACTGCTTGAGCATAAATTATATTGCTCGGCTATTCGCGTTTGGAACTGACGATTTAGCCTGCGTCGTCTTTGAATCATACTTGTAACCTTTGTGCTTTTGACCCTTGACATCATTTAATGCATCTTAACCTCAATCTCGCTCAATTAAACGCAAGCTTTTACTATATAAATTAACGCGCGGCAAATACGTTGAACGAAAGTGACATTTATTGCAAACTCCATAATTGAGAGTCCGAATGCAATATGAGAAATTACCAAACGCAATTCTCTTCTGCTGTTTCGTGTTTTATATTTTCTTTTTTTCTTTTTTTGGTCGCTTTTTAGAGTGAGAAAAATGGACGGTACAATTTGACCATACGGTTGCCATGACAACCGTATAGTTGAATTTAAGGCATTCATAAAAATGGGATATTAAATTAAACTTAAATATTATGTATGGTTAATGGCAATTGGGAATTTTATTATACGGTTGCCATGGCAACCATTTAGTCAATATTCATTGTCCAGCAATATTACTATTATAAGGTTGCCATGGCAACCGTATAGGCAATATTCATTGTCTAGCAATATTACTATTATAAGGTTGCCATGGCAACCGTATAGGCAATATTCATTGTCCAGCAATATTACTATTGTAAGGTTGCCATGGCAACCGTATGGTCAATTGCAAGTGTTTAGTAATATTACTATTATTTAATTACCATGGCCTTTGTCCAGCAATATTATTATTATTCGGTTGCCATGGCAACCATATAGTCATTATCAATTATCCAGCAATCTTACTACTATACGGTTGCTATGGCAACCGAATGGTCAGTGGAAAATTTCTATAAATATTATTGTTATACGGTTGCCGTAGCCACCGTATAGTCAATAGTAACTATCGAACAATATTACTATTATAAGGTTATATAACCATATAGTCAATATTAATTGTTCAGCAATATTAATACTATACTGGCGCCATGGCTATTGTCTAAAAAGATTATTATTATTATTCAATTATTTGGTTGCCATGGCAACCATATAGTTAATGGTCATTGTTCAGCAATATTACTATTATAAGGTTGCCATGGCAACCGAATGGCCGATGACAAATGTTTAGTAATGTGAACATTATACGGTTGCCATGACTCCAAACCATATAGTCAATATTAATTGTCCAGAAATATTATTACCATTCGGTTGCCATGGCAACCATATAGTCAATATTAATTATCCAGCAATATTACTATAACTCGATTACCATGGCCATTGTCCAGCAATATTACTACTATTCGGTTGCCATGGCAACCATATAGTCGATATCAATTGTCCATCAATATCACTACTATACGGTTGCCATGGCAACCGCATAGAAAAGATTTAATATATGAGCATTTTGTCATTAAAATCACTTACAAAGAAGCTTCCTTTATCCTCTGCAGGGCCAAAAGTGTGGCAGGTGAGGATACATAAAGTGGATCCGGCGTCTCCATCATGCACATCGACACGTCTCTGTCTCTGTCCCGGTCCCTCTCCCGCTCCCGATTCCTATCTCTCTCTCGCTCTCGCACACTGTCCCAGTCCCGAGTGCGCGTTGTCCCACTCGTTGGCCGCTCCTGAATTCGGCTGCTGCTGTTGTCGCGCTCGCAATTCGTCTCCCGATCCGTCCATCTTTCCGCCCGATCGCGCTCTCTCTTCTCCGGCTGCGGCAAGATTGCTGGAACTGCTGCAACTATACCAAAAAAGTTTTTTTTTTAACTTTTTATTTCAACTTAGTAAATTATCTAAAATTATTCATTTTTTAATGTTCGATTTTTGTTAAAAAATATTTGTAAAGAATGTTATTACATTTTATTTTCTAAATTAATTTAAAAAATAAAATTTTTTATTTTCGATTTTCTGAACAAACTATTTTTTTTAAATTTAATAAATTTTGAAAAATTATTTTTTGCATTTTTCAATTTTCTTAAAAAATTAATTCAAATTTGTTCAACAAATTTTTCTTAAACAAATTTTTTTATTTTAATTTTTTTTATTTTTTTATTAAATTTTTCTTTCAAAAAATTTTATTAAAATTTCTTTTTATTTTTCGATTTTCTTAAAAAAAATATGTTAGATATATCTAAGAAATATAATCCAAGAACAACAAATAGAATTGGTACTTAATAATATCACGTATAGGTAATTCGTGGCTAACCCCGGGTGCCACTTATCCTATGCCATTAATGGCCCACGATTATCCCTCAATTTGATGAAGTAAAAAAATATTTAAAAAAAAAGGAAATGACGACTGAACGCGTCGCTCATAAATCGGCGGATTAACCTTAGCGTTTAACATTATCAATTACTTTCACAAAGTGCAGCAAAAAACACTATGAAGTATCGCCACGTTTCGCGCGAGTTCATAGTTTAATTATTTCTGACGTGTTATGGATTTCATTTTCTTGTATTAATTTTATAATGTCTTTATTCGTTTCAACGTTTTCATAATGGTTATTTTAAAATTAAATAAACTTATAAAATTAATAATTTGAATTAATTTTTTTAATAATTTTTTTTCTAATATTTTATATTAAAAGTATATATATGTATATACTTTTAAATGTCGATTTTTAACTATCTGGTTACCATGGCAACCTTATAAACTTCATTAAATCGTCCTCCATTAAAATACCGATTTGTCATTGAAAAATGATCATAAAACAGAAAAATCGGCATTTAAAACGAAGATTTTTTAATGCCGATTTTTCAACTATTCGGTTGCCATTGCAACCATATATACTTTATTAAATTATCCCCCATTAAAATACCGATTTTTCATCTAAAAAATTATTATAAAATCGATAAATCGGCAATGAAATCGAGGATATTTTTAATTGCCGATTTTTCAACTACTCGGTTGCCATGGCAACCTTATCATCAATCAATCGATTCTCCATTAAAATACCGATTTTTCAACTAAAAAGTTATTATAAAATTGAAAAATAGGCAGTTAAATCGAAGATTTTTTAATTGTCGATTTTTTGAATATTCGGTTGCCATGGCAACCATATATACTTTGTTAAATAATTTTCCATTAAAATACCGATTTTTCATTAAAAAAATAATCATCAAACAGAAAAATCGGCAGTTAAATCGAAGATTTTCTAAATACCGATTTTTCAACTATTCGGTTGCCATGGCAACCATATATACTTTATTAAATTACCCCCATTAAAAGACCGATTTTACACCCATTCATAGTCCACTAAATCAACCTCGATTTTAAATGTCGAATAAATTAAATCCACAATCGGAATCTCAATATGCGAAAGGCAGAAACATTGTGTCAAAGAATATTATTCATTTTTGAAATCAAAATTCACACAAAACATTCGCATATCTCAGCATATAATTATCATCTGAAAGAAGTGTCTGTCTCGAGTCCCACTTCTTGTTTTCAACTTGAAAGATAAACAACTGAATATATGTATACATGCCGATAATAAAGTATATATAAGGAAAAAAAAGATAAGATGGATAACGCATTAAAGGTCGTGCTTTTATAAAACAATTACACTCATCGGCCAAGTTGTCAGTCTTCGTGTTGCTCTCGAACGAGACTTTAGTCAGATTTTTGCAGAAAAAAATTTTTTTGTTTCAAAATGTACAAATACTTGGCACTTTTGTTCGTTCTTTGTGTGACGACTTCAGTTTTCGCTGCTGGTGAGTTTTGATTTATTTTTTTGATTTTTTAAATAAATACATTTTTCTTAAATTTTATTTGGAAAATTTTATTTTCCATATGTTTTTGTTATTTTTTTTAGTTATTTATTTTTTAAAGTTTTTAATTTATATTTTTTATTTATTTGTTTTATTTTCTTTTTAATTATTTTTGGTTTTATATAAATGTGTAAATTTATAATTGATTGAAACAATTGTTTTCTTTAAACAATAAATTTAAATTTAATATTTGAATTTAAAAAAAAGAAAATTATTTTTTTTTATTTATAATTTTGAATTTAAATATAAATATGTAAATGAATAATTGATTAAAACATTTTTTTAAAACAAGAAATTTACATTTAATATTTGAATTTAAATAAAAAATAAATGTATTTTTGAATAAATTTATTTTGAATTTATTTTTCTGTTTTATGTAAGTTTGTAAATGAATTATTAATGAACAAAATTATTTTTAAACTGTTGTATGTTAAATTTGAAATTTAAATATCGAAGAAAACAAGATAATTTGATTATTCAAAAATATTAAATTTTAAATTCAAATTTCAAAAAATAGTACATTTTGTATTTAAATAATATAAATATATTTCCGAATAGTTTGCAGTTTTATATGAATGATTAATTCAAGAGATTATTTTTGAAACAATATTAAATATAAAAAATAAATTTTTTTAAATATTTAAATTTAAAATTTAAATAAAATAAAACAACTGAAAAAATTAAAACAATACAAAATAACTAAAAAGTAATTTTTAATTTAAAGTACAAATTAAACAAAACTTAAATTTAAATTTTGTTTGTTTCAAAAATATAATAAATAAATTCTATGATAAAAAAAATGAAATTAAAGAAGAAAAAAAATAAATTTAATTTTAATATATTTTAATAAAATAAGACTGTATCATTATTAAACATATATATATCAAGAAAATGTTTTAATACAATTTATTAACAACAAATTTTTATACATTTTTTAATTATATTCTGTAATTATATTTTATCTTTTATCTATATTTTTTAAAACATTTATTTAAAATTCTTTATGATTTCTAAATATTAAAAAAATTATATATATATATATATATATATATATATATAGAAAATAAATTTTGCATTTTTGAATTGGTTTTTCAGATAGAAAATGCGTGGATGGAAAACGTTATTACGATGGATGTAACTGGTGCAGTTGTATGAATGGAAACGTCGCCTGTACTTTAAGAGGCTGTGACGTCTATGACCCTAATACCGGCAAAAGCAAGCCCGCAGAAGTGATTCCTCCTCCAGCGGATTTTTGGGCTTCTGAATAATCAAAATAAAAAAAAAAATTTTTCCCCCCAAATTTGACAAAATGTTTTTTATGTAATTTTTTATTAATCAATTTCTTGTGAAATTGGAATATTTGTATTTTAAAATGTGTAATCTTTTTTTTAAAGAAG
>JABFPJ010002327.1:0-20114 GCA_022817425.1 Gryon sp. ZL-2020
TTTAATCATAGATATATGGATTTCAAATTAAGTTTCTTGAATTTTTCTATAATTCTGCTCTATTCTAAAATTATTTTTCATCCAAATGTATAATTTATTATCCTATTAATTATTGTTTTTCCTGAATTTATTCAGAAAACTTTCTTAAGGTCATCTAAAACAAAAAAATAATTATAATAGTAAGAAAATAGGTCTAAGAGATTGCATTAAGATATTGCGCTTCTAGTAGTTTGTATTTAGTTGCACTTATAAAAAGTATGATACCGCAGTATTAAAAAATTCAATATTCACTTTCATTAAGCCTTCTCCTGAAATATTGTTGAAAAATCTTTTTCATAATCTTCAAATACAATTCGATTTTCGCTTTCTAATAAATTTAATCATTTGACCTTATTTAGACATTTATAGAAGGGGTATTAATATAATTAGTGATTAGTATGTAAATTTATATACTAATTTATATCCAAACATAAATTAGAATATCGTTGAATTTTAATATTGATCAAACTCGTTGTGTTCACCTAAAAATTATTTAACTAGGAAAGTAATTTTATCGAAATAATGAGAAATTGATAAATTAAATCAGTAGTATTTAATTTCAAATTTCATTTATCGTATTTCAAGTTCAAGCAAAATATTAGTTGAAATAATAGTCAGCTAGCGAATTACATTATTGATAATACCGTAATTTTAAACAATTTTCTATACAATAATTAATGAACAAAACAGTTCAATGCATTGTAAATATATACTGTTGAAAATGCGATCGTATTCATTCACTTATTTTTTATTATTTTTTCTTATGTTGTTTAATGTATTGATTGAATTGCAATTCTTTTAAATATTTACGAATTTTTGAGTTTTTGTATTAATGAGTGGTAACGTTAAAAAGATGTTAAGGTGATTATTTGTAATTTTGTCTTTAAAGATAAGCCTGTGAGAAGGTCACCCTCATGAACGAAAATATAAACAACAATTTTATATTTTATTTTATACTAACTATTGCCGCATTTTTATATAAATTATATATATATATATATATTTTATATATTATATATAATTTTTATATAATTTTATATATATAAAATAGAGTTTTTATATTTTTTATGAAAATATAAAAAATGCATTTTTTATATATATCATTTTATAAAAATGTTATATAATATATAAAAAATATATATAATTTATATAAAAAAGCGATAATAGTTACGATATAATAAAATATAAAGTTGTTGTTGATATCTTCGTCCGTGAGGTCAGAATGACCAAAAAATAAGGTTACGGCCATCTTAGTCGATACACTAACTGAAACAATAATTTTATTTACATAATCATATCGATTGCATTTTAAACAGTGTAGTAGTATACACACAAACAAAATTTCTTTTTTCCTTTTTTTTTTCAGTTGACCATCAGAAAGACTCTTGTTCGTCAAAGAAAAAACATGATCAGGGATCGCGTCCATTATCGGGTTCTCCTAAGAGATCAAAAGATCGTCAATCGAGTCCAACATTGCCTAAGAAAAAATCAAAAAAATCACGTAGTCGTCGGCAAAATCGTGCTTCAAAAAAACCTAATTTTAATGGTGAATGTCAACTTGATAGCGCTGCTGGTCAGCAAGATCACGTGACTACTAATCGCGATCATAATCATGTTCATCAGGAAGAACACACAAACGATCATCGTTCTGAATCTCGTGTTGTTCAACACAATCACGCGGTAGATAATCGAAACCAATATTCCAATTATCAGAACCAGTTAACTAATAATCAGTATCAATATTACAATCAACAACAAGATCGTATGAATGATCATCGCGTTCAGTTTGATCAACAAAATCGGACAATAAATGATCGAGATCAACATTATTATGTTTATCAGCAAGAACACATGACCTTCCGTTATGCTGAATCTCGTTTTTTGCAACAATATCGCGCAATGAATAATCCGGTTCAATATTTGGATCAGAATCAATATTATAATGATCAATATATCGATAATCAATATCATGTTCTTCAACAAGAACTCATTAATGATCGTCGAGTTGAATTTGTTCATGAAAATCGCGTAATGAATAATGCATATTATAATCATCAACAAGATCAACATTTTGTCCGAGAAGAAGAACGTATGATCGTTGAATCTCGTGTTTGTCAACAAAATTGTATGATAAATGTTCCGAATCAATATTATGATCATCAGCAATATCATATAGTTCCTCAGCGGGTTCAATATTACGTTCACCAAGAAGAACACATGACCGTGCATCGTGTTCAAGATTATCTTAATTATTATAACCGCCAGCAATTTCAGATGAATCTTAATCGCTTTAATGACGATGATCGTTGGTAAATTGAGATAATTGTCTGATGAATCACTAAAAAACAAGTTCAGGCATTGCCATTATAATTGCTAGTAAAATAAATCGAAATCGAAGTTATAATCGTCAGTAAATTGAAATAAATGCTGATTGCGTTACTTATTATTATAGTTAGTAAAACTAACTTTTAATCATCTGAGTTTATTAAAATTAAGATCAAAGAAAATTAAAATGTTATTTTTTCATTAGTTTAAAAAGAAGCATTTTAAGTTTATATTTTATATCAAATGTTTTTGATTATCTTGTAATACGAAAATTGTATTATCAATCATGTTCCTTTGTTTTTATTTTTTATTAATGTTTTTCCATTTGAAAATAGAAAGACTTTTTTTGTAAAACAAAAAAAGGTATTATCAATAATGTACATTCGTCTTTTTTATTAATGTCCTTTCATCTAAGAATAAAATCCATTAATCTTGATGTCGATTTTCATTAATTCAATCAATTTCCGACTAGTTAAATTAAATATAATATTTCAAAAAATACATAAAAATGTTATAATTATTATTCTTGCAGCTTCGTCGAAGTTGACAAGTCAGCAAAAAGTTCATGTTCAAAAGGTTAAAGTAGTTAGAGGCAACGAAAAAATAAAGAATTTGTTGAAAGAAAATGTGAAAATACCTGCAACGAAAGTGTATACATTCAATTCACATTCAAACAGAAGGCACGTTACATTAATGAAATCATTTGATTCGAAGAATACTACAAATAATGTCGTATATTTTCCAAGAAAAGTTTCGTCTAATTGCATGAATAAAAATAATAATTCGGGAATCAATACAAAATCTACAGGTATAGAAAAAGATTAAAATAAAAAAGTACCTTTAATCTAAAGTTGTATTCAAAATTATTTGATTTCATTTACTGGAATTTTTTACAGCAAAACAAAATCCAGATGATTCAGCCCAGTCTGTTAATAAAGTGAAAAGTGTAACTCAAATTCCAATTCTGAAGAAGGATAGCATTTTGATAAGCACGTCGAGAAATTCAGTTGTTCCATCTCTTAATACAACAACAGTTGCAACTGCTAATCATTCAGTAAATCAAATAAACAATTCAGGAGAGAAGATTATTACTCATAATGCTGCGCCGATGGTAATGTACAGAAACATTTATTTGTCAAAGCGAAGATTGTTGATAAAGAGATTGGTACCCATACGAAGTTTGACTTCCTTAACTCCGTTAAATATGAATGAAAAAAATCCTAGTAATAATAATGTAACGACGATTCCATCTCTTTTGAAGTTAAAAAAGTTAGTTATGTCCATCGATTCGTCAGCTAAATGAAAATTTATAATGATCAATAATAATGAATTCTCTAAAGTTAATAATTCAGTGAATTATCAGGTTAAATGTTTGCTAAATTAAAAGTTGAAAAATCGAAATCGGAAAGTATTTTTGAGAACACTTATTAATGAGGACTTAATTAATTGAAAAAATAAAAAATCGCATTATACATTTAAATAAGATTAAAAAATCGTAATCAGAAGAATTATTTTATATTATTTTTGTATTTCTATTCTACTTAACATATAGTTATTATATATTTAATCATTCAATATTCATACATGTAATATTCATAACGTTATAAAGGTGTTATTGTAGAGTTAAGTGTATGCTTGTGCAAAGTAAAACAAAAATACATAATTATTTTAATACGATGTTCAAAATAATAATACAATAAAATTAATAAGAAATAGAATTTGAGTGTAAATGTGCAAAGTTGTTATTAGTCAGTTTCTTCATTTGTTAGCATATTTTGTATTATCCACTTCGTAAGAATAAAATCATTTTTTGTAAGATTCTCCGCAATATCAAAATGATCAATATTTCTCAGTAGGAGAAACTCTACATTGTCAACGAAAGAAATGAGTCTCTGTAAGAACAAATGTTATTATCAGTATCGTACTTATTTATACACATGTACGTGAGAATAAAAAATTTAACCTTGGCTAATCTTTTTGATTCTTCGACGAAAATTGGCGAATCATCTTGTCCAACAGCAACTAAAACTTTTATATTAGGAACCGGCTTTCCTTGGTCTCTTGGATGTGGTTGCGCAATTGGCGCAACACTAAAGTTTTCAATTTCTGCACTGAAATATAGGTTTTTTTGTTAAAAAAATTTTTAACTAATAATGTTAATAGTAATAATGAAATAATATGAAATTTACTTAGTTAATTTTAGAGCATTATTCATACTCGTAGTCAAAAGTGGTTTCAATTCATAGAGACCACTAAGAAGTATAATTCCTTTTAATAATGATAAATAACCATTGCTTTCCAAACGTTCAAGCCATTTTGGATTGTAAAGCAAACATGCTGCCAACTGTGCTCCTGCACTATGACCAGCGACCCAAACAGATCTAAACAATTCTTTAAATTATTTTTTTGGTTACACGTGCACTTTCAATGCTACTTTCCTCCCTGTTTCGCGGGAGGAAAATCGACTTTTCCTCCCTGTTTTGTAAAATAAGAAATAAGAATTGAAAACACATATTTGTAAATGTGTGTGTATGTATGTGCATGTGCGCATGCAAAATTCAAATTATATATATATTAAAATAAGGTTCAATTCAACAAAACATCCTAAAAGCACCATTACGCTCGAATGAGTATGTGTGTATGCGCGCTCACACGCGCGTATGCTGTATGTGTGCACTTGAAACGAAAAATATAATGTGCGACAAGGGAGGCAAAGCATCATCACACTCGTGTAATGACCGCTTTTCCTCCCTTGTTGCACAATATACTATTTTTTTCTATAATTTGTATTAAATAGTACATTTCTTTACGAGTGAAGTTAGGCGCAAGCTATTACACGAGTGAAGAACAGTGCTTTACATTCGTGGATAAGCGTGCGTAATAGGTTATTTTCCACACTAGTGCGGTAAAGCCTATATTACGCACGAGTGACGTAGTCACGAGTGCATGTAATATAGGCTTTACCGCAAGAGTGGGGAAAAACCTATTACGCATGCTTATCCAAGTATGTAAACTAATTTTAAATCGACGCACTGGTCGTTTGTAGTTGTGCTTCGGCGCTCGCTGAATCTAAGCAGTGTTGAGCGTGGTCACTACTTGGATGGGTAACTTCCCGATTCGCTTGGATTTCTAAGTGATTATCCAAACTGAGCATCCTTTCGATCACATATACACATACATAAACACACCACACATTCTAATCACAAGCTTACGTATACATTTGCAAAAATCGAGGGATATGAAATTCGGATGTTAAATTTGACTACGAGCAAAGTAGTCCAAAGATATTAGTAAAATACTCGAGGCAACTTCTAAGTTTGAAATATATATATGACTGAGGATGGAAAACCACATACATACATATTAATAACTAATTTTTACAGTACAACCTCCATTATCCGAGCTTCGCTATATCGATGTTCTGGATTATCCGAGGCATTGAACCGATTCGAGCTCTCCATATTATCCGTGGTATCGCCTCGAATAAAACCATTTTTTCGTAATTTTCTTTTACTAAAGTCATCATAAATATTATAAGTCATTAAAATACATGTAATTTAATAATAAAATAATGATAACACAATAATATTAATATAATATAATATTAATATAAGATTAATACTAATAATTATTATTATTTTTGGATTAATTATTATATTTTGACGTTCTATATTAAACCATTAAGAAATCGATTAAAAATAAAAATCACAATCCCAAAAGTATTCAACTATTTTTAATTATTAAGAATGATTTTTTTAAATAATAATACATTTTATTTATATACAAAATTTAAAAAAATCTAACTAATATATATAAATATGAAAGTATGTTTGTTTGTTTGTTTGTTCGAACATCACGCAAAATCTACCGAACCGATTTTGCTCAAATTTTGACAGGAACTAGCTGAAACCCTCAAAAGTGTCGTTGATACTTTTTTCACTTGAAAGTCGCGGTGCTCTGATTCAAACATACAATATTTGTTAATTAATTAATAATGTTATATGACGATTTTAATATTTTTTGAACGTTTTATTAGCTTCAGCATATCAAAAATAACTTCGAGTTAAATTTTCAAATAAATCTATGCATCAATCGACGATATATCGCGAGTTGAATCGAAAAAAGTTCATTAATTAAAATCAGTCAACAAAAAAATCATGTTTTTATTGTTTACTGACTTTATTTCAAATTTAATAATAAAATGATAAATAAAAGAAAGATGCGCATTTTCATTCTGAATACTTTAGTTTCACAAGTATATTTAAAATTTAAATTTGAAGCAATTTGACATTTAACAAAAGTCCCACGATTTGCGAATTTGCGTTGCGGCTGTTCGAGCGCAAGTCGTCTTATAGAACCCAGCCCTTCAATTGTCAAATTAAAAAAAACCGTTTTTCATTTTTCATTGTTATTAATTATGTTACTCTATATTATCCGAATAATTCGGCTATTCAAGGAATACTTGGTTCCAACCATCTCGGATAATAGAGGTTCTACTGTATAATTAAATCAATTTCATTAATTCTTGTTACTTATTTTACTCTAACTTATTCACATTTTAATATAAAAACAAACAAATATATTAAATTTAAATATGTTGAATATATACTTTGATGATGATTCAAGGGCCATCTTTAAAATCTTTTCCACCAGTATTTCGATTTCAGCAACAATGTCCGTCAAAGTAACTGTAATAAATAAACATTATTTTTGTCACTCATGCATAAAAAGTGGCCATTTTCATACATCTTTCGAGGGCGCAAAGTGACTTTTATCGCCCTGGGGTGAAGAAGTGCGCGCAAAGAATAAGCAGGCGCAAAAATGAACTTTGCGCCCGCTTGCTCGCTCTCGGGCGAAAAAAGTCACTTTGCGCTTGTGAAAGATGTATTGAAAAATGACCACTTTTTTTGCATTAGTAACAAAAAATTATGTTCGTATGATGGGCGCAAATGCAATTTGAACGAGGTTAGTCGAGACGAAGCCTTAGGCATCTTCTCCTTAGGCATGTTTTACGCCCTACATACGATTACGCCCTACATGCGCACGGGAGAAAAACTATTTTCTCCTGTGCGCATTGAAAACATCTTTTCTTGTGTTGCGGAAGATATTTTTTCTTACAAGTGCATTGAAAGGATCTTATCTTTCCCGAAAAGTGCCACTTTGGTCCCATTTTTATGGGACGTATTTGTACGAAAAAATATCGTCTGCATCTAGAGGAAATAATCAATTCCATTTTTGTGAGATTTCGACACTGAAACGTTTGAAATTCTATATAATTTATAAATGGATTTTTTAACTCTGCATATATGAAATGAAAGTTGATGAAATTTCATTGACAGCTGCAAACAATAAGGGACAACAAAAATGAATTAACTTATTATGCAGATAAAAAACAAGATTAATAATAATTTTATGTATTCAGATGTTGAACAAAAATGTGGGTTACCCGACCGGACAAACGATATTTACCGGAAAACAATTATTCAAATTTTAATTTATTCGAATTTAATAAATTAGAAACGGAATAATGTGAGGCTTTACGCCGTCACGGAAAATGGAAATAATGTGAGGCTTAACGCCGTCACGGAAACCACAGTGAGGCTTTACGCCGTCACGGAAATAAGGTGAGGCTTTACGCCGTCACAGAAAACGAAATAATATGAGGCTTGACGCCATCACAAAAGCATATATTGAGGCTTTACGCCAGAGGAGTTTCTGCTTTGGTTTTCACGAAAAGGATGCGGTTCCTCCGAGCGCTCGCTCTTATATACCCTTCCAGGGTAAAAATGAAAAATTGATAACAAAAAAATCCAAATTTGTATTTAAATAAATCTATAATTTGAATTAAATCTTAATTTTAATTTTGATTTATTTATCCAATTTCAAATAAATTGTATTTAAACACATGAGCTGACAGCTACACCCGTCCCCATGTCGGCCGCTGCGTCAGTTCATCTTGACGCCAACAATTAGACATTAATATATTAATAATGATATAAAAAATGGAAAAGTAGATAGAGAAAAAATTAATTAGATCATTGATGAACAAACAAAGCATCTACGCATGCGCAGGACAAGCTGAGCGCGTACGCCTCTCTGTCGTTGTCACGACGTTTGCGCGTTCTGCTAGTTAGTTGGATTGGTTACAACACTCGTCATTGGCTCGTAAATCAAATTTAAAACTCGTCTAGAATTTCTTCCTTACAGCAGAATATAATATTATCGCTCTCATAATTATTTGTCATCCCTAGTGGAAAAAGAAGTCTGGGTATAGTATGGGTGTAGTCTGGATACACTTTGCCAGACTATATCCAGACTAATTTTTCCACGCGGGATATATAACAAAATTATTAACAAAAAATAGATTCACATTTAATAAAATGATTTTAATGCTTTATTATGAATCTTATTTAATCGTGCTTTAAAAGTATCATTTTGTAATCTTATTTCTTAAAGAGATCAAAAACATGTAAAACAACATTTCAAAACAAAGTTTCTCCAAATCTGCATTCTCTTCACGACTGAGTCTTTTGGAAGTCTGACAAAGTCGACTTTTTCGTTTTTTTCCTCTCCGTTGAAATTTAATATTCGTTGATGATCGTTCTTGTAGGGAAAAGTTGTAGCTCAAGTTAAGCTTAAAGGATAATATATTTAACATCAGATAATTCATATGCAAATAAAATTTAAAAAAAAATTATTTATAGAATAATAATTTAAATAAATTATGTCATTAATTAAAATTTTGTTATATTAGATTTATAATATTAGATTAATATTATATACCTGCAGGGCAAAGATCGTATTCCGCAATTATAACCCTTATACCCTTAGATACAAGTGTATTCACAGGAAATGTGGCAAGATCTTTACTAGATTCTTGCCAGTATCCACCATGAATGAATACAAAAATTGGAGCATCTGCAAATTAAAAAGTTATTTATTTGTTGTAACTTGAAAAGTATATAAATAGTATTATTTATATATATTTAATAAATTTGACGAATTACTCGATATATATTTTTACCTTCTGGTAAATGAGTCCCGTAAATATCATATTTAGTACCCTGGGTATTCCCATACGGTACATTCAATTCGTTACTTATAGAGCTTCTTGCTTTACTCGTTACTAAAAAACATATAAAATTACTTATTAATTTAGATGATTAATGAACAAAAAAAAATATATATATATATATAAATAATTTTACCATCTTTACAAAATTTTACAAATTGTTGCAACAACATTTCTCCACTTTTACATCGTTTAGACCATTCACTTGGAAGGTAATTTCGTTCATGTTCCTGTATAAATATTAGTGCTTTATTTTATAATCTCATATCAAAACTTGGTTTAAACAGTTTAATTTTAATTAATATATTTAAATTTGACTAAAATCAAACTACCATTAATTTCATTTAATTACACGGAAGGAAATAACTGATTAAAATTTATTATGTATCCGAGTAAACTTGTGATGGTAAATGCATTTAGCAAATTTCACTTTTTGACTTGGTAAAATAATTTTAACATTATAAAATAAATCCCTTTCTGAGATTCGAACTCAGCATCTGCTTTGTTTCTCCAGGTGATTCTTCAATCGAATTCGTTGCTTTTCTTTTTCGGATTAACTATTAGCTCCATCCTATTTGCTCTCATGAAACTTAATCACCATAATATGTCGTCATACTTTAAAATTACTAAAAATTTATTAAAAATTCATAAAAATTTGGCAAATTTTAGTAAAAATATATCAATTATTCAGAAAAGAATAATACCATCATAGATTTAATCAAAAGCATAGTAACTTTAATCAGTTATTTCTTTTCGTGAAAAATAACATAAAGATATAGTTTCATAGACATTTCACCTTGCAAAAGAAAAGTAGCCTATGATAAAACGTCATTGATACACCGCAATACATGTTTATATTAACATACATTAAATTGAGTTAAACATTTAAATTAATCAGGTATTAGCACATATTTTATGGGAAAACAAATGTAATAACTAGGTACAAAGTAAGGATAATGTGGAAAATAGATGACCAATACATCTATTTCCAACGATAAATAAATTGTTACATTTAATAAATGTATACGGAATTTAATGAAAACGTTATGCTTTATATTTTCTTACACTACTTTACTTTCTGTAAAGGTTTAACGTAAGCAATCCATAATAAATGTAGAAAACCTTATTTTATAAGATAAAATAGTATTTTTATCGAACTTTTATGTTTTTATTTAACCAAATATCCATGAACAGTAATAAGAAATTATCACTGCTTTTAGAAATTAAGAAATTGTTATACATTTTATCATAATAAAACATTTATCAAATGACATTGCATATTCATAAATTACAATTAAAAAGATAACATTATAATTATGTAAATTATAATTTTTAATCAATTTTAAACATGAATTATTTTGATTTAACTTTTGCAAAAAGTAGTATAATAATATAATACATACAATAATAATCAATACAATAATTTGTTATGAATCATTTATTACGAAATATAAATATTATTCAGAATTACATTACAATATTATATTTTATTCTTTATTAATTCAACTTTTCAAATGTCATTTCTTTCATTTAATTTCATTCTTACTTAAACCAATACAAATTGAAATTAAGAAGGCATAACATCGAACATGGAAAATTTCAACATTTTTAAATTTGTAATTCAAAAGTTAATTTTGTGAAAAGTACACGTAAAATAAATTTTGTAATATTTATTCGAAAGGCACGACTATTTGTAAAGTATACTAAAATTTCATATAAATATTGATTAATTTTAATATTTTCAATGTAATTTTTTCAATATTTATTTTAATTTTCTGAATTTATATAACAACATTAATCAATATTTATATGAAATTTTAGTATACTTTAAAAATAATCATGCCTTTCGAGTAAATATTACAAAATTTAATATACTTTTATTTTGCGTTTAATATATTCTATTATAATTAATAAATTTAACATACAGACATTGACATCCTTGCGTTTTAAAAATGATAATTTTTCACTATTTTAATTACAATTATAAATTACAATTTTTGATTTTTCTTTAAAATCCAAACGTTTACTAATTTTCACAACTTTTGATATATACGTCTACTGTAGATTGTATCGCAACTGCCGGCTTTTATCGACGCAGGATAATATAAATGAAAATTCATGGTGCGTTTACACGATGTTAATTACTAAAATAAAGGAGAGTTTGCAAATTAATGTTATATACTTAAATTGGAGCCCACCTGATCTACCAAATTTTCAAAGTTCCCATAACAATTACAAAAATAATTTGTAAAATATCAAAATGTATCTACGAAACATTTAGCTATAATAACTAATTATTACTTTATATACAACTTGAAAAAATTAAACATTAAAAATCATAATCGTCATAATGCTTAACTATTATTTTACGTACAACGAAGAATATTCAAATCTAAAAATAATACTTTTTATAAAGTAAAATAGTTTTTTTGTTAAAACTACAATTTAATTTAGAATTAAAATGTCAATAATACAAAATTAATAAATTCTCATTTTATACAAAACCAATCACAGAACAATTTTTCCTTTCAGTATTTGAAAGTATTCTTTTTAGTATTAGTTATCATTAATATTTTATTCGTTAAATAATAAATATTTACAACATTTGCAGACTTTTTCTAATGAAATGTATTTATTGATGTTTCTCTTACATTAAATTAATTATAATATCTGCAAAAAACTTAATTACTCTGTTAATTTGAAGATAAATGAATGCATGTGATAGCAGGCAATAAGCTGTGTTTACTTTTTTAAATGAAAATGTAAAGAAAATGCAGCGCTGAATTGATGCCAAATTGATTTGCTTCTCTTGTATTGTTCAATGCAACGATGCAAAAGACGTTCAAAAATTAGTTTCAAGGATTTTTAAATAATTATCCTAGAAATATATTTTTCATTATTTACAAATAACACTAAAATTGTATTATTATTTATTAAAAAAGAGGATAAACAAATTCATAATTTGTATTAAATATGCTCATATTTCATGACATAACAACTTATAGACTATTTTTGACAATAAAATAATTTTTTTCATTATAAACTGCATCCGATTTATTATTATTAAAATGTGGAATAAATTTGGTAAGAAATCTAATCTTGTATATACCCCTTATATACTTCTAAATACTTACAAACGTGTAAAACTTACATTCATATAAGGAATGACGCTGATCACTTTTCGCAATCTTTTTTTAATTTTTCAAATTGATCATAGTTTAAGATTCAACAATAAACATCCCGATCTTTACCGCTTTTGTACACAATTGATTCTTGACCTTAATTTACAATTCCTGAGATTATTTCAACCTATTCTAATATTACAGGTGTGCTGACTGTGATAGCATTGTAGATAAAGATTCAAGTGAATATATATAGCTTTAGGGCATACTAGAATTAAAGTATCAACTATGCAGTTGCATTTAAATAATTCAATCTCGATTATTGTGAGAGTGTTTCTATACGATTACTTTTATGCAGTCGAATGTCCATACATGACTTTACAAATTATGATTTATATACTTAAATTCTTGGAATATATTACTTAATATTTTGCCGCAGGAAATTTGTTATATGTGAATGGAATTTGTTGCAATCGTTTTAAATAAGAATTTAAACCAACTGAATCAGATTTTTTCCAATTTTAATTATTCAAATAATAAGTTAACTTAAATATATAAACATGTATTAATGTTATACATTTGTAATAAATTAATTATATCTTTGAAATATTGCGTTTTAAACATTGATTGATTGTAACAGCAAATTTACATAAGCATAGTAATATTATCTCCGAGTTATCGCGACTTTCAAATCATTCAGCTTTTTTCTATTATAAAATACTGTAACATTTACTTTCAAACAATCCATCCAAAAATGCAACGTCAATTGTCGCATTTTTGTTCTTTCGATCTATCTATTTCTCATATTTAAACCTTGGACCTCATCAAATCTCGGCTTGTATGTAAATTTTACTAAAATTCCTAAAAGCATCTGACCGAAATTCCTACACAGAAAGTCGTCAAAGGTTAATCATCACGTTTTCCAATCCATGAATTTGAATTCATTTTATTTCATTCAAATTGATTAAGTATAACAATATGGAGTAAAATAACAAACAATATTTTTTTAATGCAAACTTTGTCTTTAGAATTTCAACAATGAAACTTAGAAATATTGTGGGAAAATGTATTGTCATAGAAAAAGGATAAATGAAGTCCAAAAAAAAAAAAAAAACAAAGAAAAAAATAAAAGTGAAAAAAGGAAAGATTAGTGAGAATGAAGCGCATAAAAGGCATGCCGGCGTCGATCTGACAACGTCGCGCGGCGGCGGGGGTGGGCAGTACGGTCCCGGCGAGAGAGCGACCGGTGGCTCCTTTTCTCTCGACTCAACCTCTTTTGCGCATGGGTACAACGCGCGCGAGTGGGACAGCGCGCGTTTTAATGAAAGATGGCGCTAGCGGCGCGC
Organism: Gryon sp. ZL-2020; assembly: GCA_022817425.1. NCBI lineage: Eukaryota > Metazoa > Arthropoda > Insecta > Hymenoptera > Scelionidae > Gryon > Gryon sp. ZL-2020. Next base: position 13,905 of record JABFPJ010002327.1, read on the forward strand.
GGGGAACAGGGAAGGGGGCCACTGGCAACGACAGCGGCGGCGGCGCAATCGTGGATCCATCGGTGCGTGCGTGCGAGCGTGGCTTCTAGCGAGCGATTCAGCCAGGTTAAACATCAAGCGAGTTGTGAGTGTGCGCGCGCGCGTTCACGCTCATTTTCAACCAACATTGTTGGTTTTTACATTGTTTATTTTAATCCTCAATTAAATTACTGTGAATTGAGTGTGAAACAAAAGAAATTAATTTTATCCAAACGAACAATCGAAACAAAGTTTTTTTTTGTTATGAAATAAATAAAACGAACTAAAACGATTTAGTGAAAGTAAACAAAGTGACTGAAAAAAACAATAGTTGAAAAGAAATAAACAAACAAAGAAACAGTTGAAAAACTAGAAGAATTTTGAAACTAAGTGTGAGAATTGGTGCGCGGCCATGTTTGACGTGTTCGGCTCGGTGAAGGGTCTGCTGAAGCTCGACTCGGTGTGCATCGACAACAATGTCTTTCGTCTGCACTACAAGGTCACCGTGATCTTTCTGATCGCGTTCTCGCTGCTGGTGACGTCACGTCAATACATCGGCGATCCAATTGACTGCATCGTCGACGAGATTCCGCTGCACGTGATGGACACCTACTGCTGGATCTACTCAACCTTTACGATCCCCGATCGCATCGGTATCGTCGGCAAAGACATCGTATCTCCCGGCGTCGCGGCACATGTCGAAGGCGAGGACGAGGTTAAGTACCACAAGTACTATCAGTGGGTCTGCTTCTGTCTCTTCTTCCAGGCCATACTCTTTTACATTCCACGTTATCTCTGGAAAAGCTGGGAAGGCGGAAGAATTAAGATGCTGGTTCTTGATCTCAATTGTCCCGTCTTTGGCGATGACTGCAAAAAAGACCGACGCAAGCTTCTCGTTGATTATTTTCATCGCAATTTGCATTCGCAAAATTTCTATGCCTTCAAATTTTTTCTCTGCGAATTTTTGAACTTCATCAATGTCATCATTCAAATTTACTTCGTTGACTTTTTCCTGGGTGGAGAATTTTCCACTTATGGTTCGGATGTCATCAAATTCACGGAAATGGAGCCGGAAGAGCGTGCGGATCCAATGTCACGGGTGTTTCCCAAGGTCACCAAGTGTACGTTCCACAAATATGGTGCGTCAGGAACCGTGCAGAAGTTCGATGGACTTTGTGTATTGCCGTTGAATATCGTCAACGAGAAGATCTACGTCTTCCTCTGGTTCTGGTTTATCTTCCTGTCGGTGCTCAGTGGACTTAGCCTGCTGTATCGCGCGGCTGTTGTATTCTCGCCAAAATTACGACTCTTGCTGCTGCGAGCGAGATCCAAATTGTCACCGCATGATCAGATTAAGAGTATCGCTAATGCTTGTCAAATTGGCGATTGGTTCATGCTTTATCAGCTTGGAAAGAACATCGATCCGCTCATTTATCGTCAACTTGTGACTGATTTGTCGCTGGCACTGCAGGGCAAGGCAGGCATTGACCCTTAAGGAGCTGAAAGAAAAAGGAAAGATGAACTCGGTCGAAGTCGTGGCTTTATTATCAATCAACGCTGCAAACCCAACTCTGCACCTCCCCTTCTTTTTTAGGTCCTCACTCATCCAGGATGCAAACAAGAGCTTTCAAAGACTATTTTGTACATTGTTTGTATAAACAAGAACCACAAAAGGGAGGAATTCATCGAGCTGCGATTTAAAGGAAATGTACCTGCTGCATAAATTTTAATATTTATTGTTAAACATTTTACAAAATTTGCGAAACTTTGTATTTTAACACTTATCCGATGGAGAACAAGCGTTTGTCTATCTATAGCTAAACATTCCATTGTGTAAACGCAAAGTCACGACTTGTTACATTGACTTATTGTATTATACGTTTACCGAGCAAACAATCGTCGTTTTGTCGATTTTCTAATATTGCAGAGTGGACGAAATAATGAAAGGGATTTCTTTTTTTTTCTTCTTCTTTTCTGCGTTTTTTTTCCTAATGAAAAATGAAGAAAAAAGAAAACGAGACAAAGAAAAAGGAGCACAGCCTGAAGAAAAAGAAAGAAAGATGAAAAATAAGGAAGGAAGGAGATGGGAGATTGTGACGTTACAACGAAGATGAGCGTAACGAAAGCAAATGTTATTTTATATGGCTAAGGCTTGTGCAAGCTGCACTTCGACCCCTTGTGAACTCAAACTCTTGCTGCAATCGCTTTGCCGCGATCGTTGAAGACACACATCAACCTCGAATCGACATTCCTTTGTTGACAAATACCCGAGTTCCATCCGATTGTCGTTATTGTTTGTGACGACCATCGGATTGTTCATTGGATAGGTATATATATAAATATATATATAAACATATATATTTAGTAAATTAGCATACTTGTGATACGTCCAATTAAACGAGGATTGGACAACAGAATGTCCCCATTTTAGGACAGTTTTATTCTTGGGCAAAATAATGGACATTCATTTTTATACATATATTATAATTATTAACAAATTAATTTGACTTGAGCCTTTTCAGGATTGTTTTCAGAAACATATATCTAACAATTGGTATATAAATAAATAAGTAGTATACATATTGTATTATATTTATTTATATTTTATATCTTAATTGTTATGTCATCGTTTATTGATTAATAAATAATGTATTGCAAGATATACTATTATTTATTATAAGAAAAATTTTTTAATGTTTCTAATTAATTAGAAATGTTAAAATTAAATCAAGTAACCAGACGAAATCATTTAAAAAAATGTTACATAATGTACTTTGTGTGTACAAGTATCTAATACAAAATACTTTTCAACATCAAGTATATTATATAAAATTTGTTGCTTAACTGAAAATAAGAACAACTGAATTTTTTTTAATTAATGATGTCCATTATATTTACCCACTAAATAAACAATCCCGGATTTGCCATTTATCTATAAACAAATACAAATAGCTCTTGTTCGCTCGCGTTTATTGCAACTTTTTTTATTATTAAAATAAATTATTTGTTTAATGTGTGCAATTTACAATAAGTGTTCAGCCACATTGAAGATATATTAATGAGATTATTCGAGCTTAAAATAGTACAAATTTTCATTTTACATATCATCTTCATTATTACTTTTATTTAATTACTACTTAAAATTGTATTCAACTTTTTGATTTAAATTATTGAGGTAAACCTTTTTGCTGTTTAAAGATACATATTACGGTGCTTTCAAAGGATATAATAAAAAGAAAGAAATGAACAAGAACGACTTGTTTTAATTGATTGTTATAAAAGACTTTTATTGCTTCAACTGATTTCATGGTACAATCCATAGATGGCGATCTACAAACGAAAGGATTGCAAAAGCTACCGCAGACTTTACCTATTCCCACGTTTTTTTCGTCTTTTTAACGCGGTTAAAATCTTCTTTGTCATTGAATAATCTCGTGTCCTTTGATTTTTGTAATCTTTCTTTATCTCTTAAACTACTAAAAAAATCAGTACAATTTTAATTCGTATTTTAATGCGAAAAGAAGGCGCTCAGTTATACAATATATTTTTTATACTTATACATATCATTTAATTAGCAAACAATTATTATAATCAGAAAACAAATAAATAAATTAAATAACGAGTTAAGATGAAAAATAGCAACATTTCAATTGTTTATTTTTGAGATTCAATTATTTTCTGACTATATTAATTGTTTTTGTTGTAAGAAACTAAGAACTTTGTACATTCCAGTGGTTCCGTTTTTACACGACTTATTTATAAATACAAAAAGAAATTAATGTATTTATTGAGGAGAGAAAAAAACAAGAAAACATTTTTATACTGATGAAAAACATTCCAAATCGCGAGTCGCCTTCGATAACTTTTGTTGTGACATAGATGCAAACAATAAAATGTGCAAAATTGTAAATATAACTGAACATCACAGATTGAAATTACAACAAAATATAACAAGAGCAACACTTTTTTCGTTTGTAAAGAAAGTGTCATTTGTTGTTTGTATTTGTTATTCTCAGTGAGAAGCTGCAACTTTTGTACGCACATATATATACATATACATATATATACAATACACAAGAAACATATCCAGACACAAGTGTATATAAAAGATGGTCATCAATGAAAATAAGAGTATATTTCGTTGTAATCGAACATGGGAAGTGAAAAGAATATTGAGGGCCCAAAACTGCCAAGTTTTCCAAGCAAGAAAGTGTCAATTATATATATGAATGGGTGTAGTTGTCTTTTTGTATGCGATTGGTATGAATGCAATTTAAACAGATGCCTTTGTATTAGCGTCGTGTAAGTAACAAAATCGCACACCGTCCTCGCGTACACGAGTTTAGTGTATTTTGTAATAACTGCCTTTGTTTATGCAAAAGATACAAAAAAAAAAATATAAAAAGGAACAAAAAAAATTGAAGCGCGCAATGCATTAGTTAGTAAACAATATTTTATATTAGAAAGTTATGCGATAGACATATCTTCATGCATGTGAACTTACCAAAGTTTAATTCAAGTCAAAAATTAGTAACGAAAATGTAATTGGCTGCATAATATTTTGTATCAGAAAATTTGGATAAGAATTTCGTTAGGACAAGAATACACTTTGATAAGTTCACATGAATATATTTTGGAATATTTTATAAATAAAAGAAACATATTTATATATACATATGCCTGCTGAAAATGAATTGTAAGACTAATTTCAATAACGAAACTTGTTAAATGAGAAAATCACATAAGGGAATATATATCATTATATATGCATCCTAACAGACGTGCGAAAGACAAATCTACGTTTTATTAATGTAAAATAAGCGTAAATTCAACATCAACAGTTTGTTAGAGTTCGATCGCATAAATGTTTGATGTGCCTCTACGAACAATTTGTAAACTCGTTTAAGAAAACGAACGATTGATTTATTATCTATACATTAAATATAGTGAGATATAAAACGACAGTAATTGTTAGCGTTTAATCCTCTTCCAATCTGATTTAATTAATTAGAATTAAAACAAGACAAATTCATTGTATAGGTTCATTATATATTTTTTTTCACGCGTGAATCGATGCTCAAATTAAGACTGCCAAGCGAATGTGTTCTACAGAAACTTGACTATGTCATCCAGTACTTTCATTTTCTGTTCTCTTGTTATAATATGAACGGCTAAATAAACTGGCGTCTTTGTAATTTACATTGTTTCCTTACTTATCATTCCATCCTATCGATCATGCTGAGGCAATTCATGCAATTAATAAACAAACAAATGCATATCTTATTAAATTTTTATGTACATATAGAGATGCGTCAACATTTTGGAATTTTCATCTAAAAAATTTGAAAAAACATTTAAAGCATGAAAAAACAAGTTTTTTTGTACTTGACTAGAGACACTACCGTGTCTCCTTATTTGTAAATTATTGGGACTAAATTTATATTCAGTATTTAAAACAAAAATGAGATAATTGTTTAAGTTGAAACATATTTTGATAGATTCGATTTCTTACAGAAAGGTTTCAAAGATTTTTTTAAATTTTAAAATCAAACTTTGAAATTATATAAACTTATTCAACTTGTGTTTTTCTGTATAATATAAAAAATGCATTCCATATAATTACATTTTTTTATGCACATATTTGTCCATTAATCGCATGGTTGCGCGCTTTTTTACTCAGCATGTAACTTAACCATTTAAAAGATTATTTTTCAATATATCATTTGAAAAATGCATATAGCCTTCTTATGTCTTATGAGGAGACAATCGCTTTTTTAAAAATTTTGACTAAAAAAATTTATATAATACTGTTTTTGGTACGAAATGTATAACTAATTTGACTTGGACTTTTTTATTTGATTTTAAAATTAAGTTAACAATCTTGTTAAAATTGAATGATAATTTATAATAGAAGATTGTTTTATGAGAATATATGACCGTGCAATAGAAAATTCATAATAGTTTATATATGAGTTAACGTGAAATATTATAAAATCTGGTAAACATACACCCAAAGAAATGTGGAGTGAAAAATGCTGCTAAATAAGAGCGAAAATTGGATGTGGACTCAAGTACTGAAAATCAGTGGCGTCAGTGCCGATTTTCAGCAAACTCCGCCCCTTTTGTATATTTGTAACAACAGCTAGATGTGTGAGTTCCGCTAAAACTATTCGCACGCACACAACTATCTAT